>BRDA01061142.1:10709-26748 GCA_036984385.1 Crenuchus spilurus | reverse complement strand
TAACACACCGCTTTTAATGACCAGTAACGTCAACGGCGTTGTAACGACAGGAAAAGTAATTAATTATTTTATCCCGTTACTGACAAAATGACGTTATTTTTAATGCTGTTATTCGCAACACTGGAAACTGTGTGGGATGTTCTAGAGCTGCTGACCATCGATGCTACGATGACTCTGACATGTGCCATTATACCCTTTATAATGAACAGCAGAAAAATCTTAGACACCCCGGGGTGACCAGAGGTGGCCATAATGTTGAGTGCTGCCCAGCTTTAAGTACAGCAGAGCTCATTATTTATTCATGAACTCACTATGAAGGGTATAAAGAGGATTGTTTTCAGAAGATACAGTGGTAACCCTACTTATGAGCATCCCCACTAATGAGTATTCCAGGTAACGAGTCGAGATCTCGGAATATTTTTGTTCCACGTAATGAGTAAAATTCCAAGTAATGAATAGGGTAAATTAGTTCAAGTATGCCAACCGCTAGGGGCGCGGCGGTCGTAGCATCCCCTAGATGTCCTCCTAGTCCTCCTGTCCTCCTTAGCCACCAGCCTACACGAGCACCGTCGTCTCGTTTATGTTTTAAAAACCCATATAAACACATTATTTACATATTAAAGTATACTGTATATTGGCCGGCTGACACGGATTAATCAGTTTTACATGTATTCTTATGGGGAAAATGCATCCAGCTAACGAGCAAACCAGCTAACGAGCAAACCAGCTAACGAGCTCGGCTCCTGCACAGATTAAACTCATAAGTAGGGTTACCACTGTACAATATAATGAGTAATAAGTACACACAAACATATTTATATATATATAAAGTATAAACAATATATACAAACTCCATGTGAAACACCTGTAGGTATGACTTGTGCTACAAAAATCTGCTTCAGCTGCTTAGATATGTGCTGTTTAAATCTTTGTCTTACGCTCGGCTCCACTGTTCACGTTAAAGTGCAAAACTGGCTTTTTAGCTGCTGAGGAAACCCGAAATGAAAAGTAACATGCTGTGACTCCATGACACCTGCGTCCAATTACGCTGAAGAAACTCCACTGCAATCAGCGCAAAATATTACACGTGAGGTAATTAGGGATGTAACATTTAGCCTGGGTTTATATGAGTGAATCAGACTTTTTTAAGGAAATTGTTCAAAAACTATTACGCCTGCTGGAGTCGGTTATTAATCACTGCTACTGTTTTCTGCCTAAAAGTTCTCATGTGAAACCAAATGTTTAGTGATTTCTTTATTCTGTAATAAATGAGACCGTATGAACATTTATCATATCAGTGACTATAACCATGGATGTGTATTATTAGAATTTTATCAACACCTTATTGGTTTTGCTAAGACTTAATACTAAGACTTACTGATGTTGATTGATATGCTCTGAAAATCTGAGCCTGTACTGAGGAAGTCGCATTTATTCGTTTATCTCAATTCTCAATTTATAAGGTTTAACAAACACTCTCTACAACAACCGTTTTATTCTCTGCTTCTCTTTTCACTCACGTCCTCTCTGACGCTTCTCTTCCATGCTGTGCACCGCTTCTCTCTCCTCTCTCTCTGTTTTTCCTCAGCTCTCCTTTCGTTTCTCTTCACTCACTTCCTCTCTCAGACACTTCTCTTCCGTACCATGCAAATCCTCATCACTTGCCTCTCCTCAATCTCTCCTCATTTCCTCATTCCATTTCCCACCTGTCTTCTGGTCCAATGCTTTTTCAGCATGACTGCTACCCGGAGCTCATTACTTATTCATGAGCTCCCCGTAAAAGGTCAAGCAGTTTGTTTCCAGACGTAGCAACGTCATGGTGTTTGAAATGGATGTAGAACCAGATCTGGGTAGTTTTTTTATTATAACCAAAGTCATGAACCTGAAAAGCTCAACATTTGACTACTTTTTTGCATGTCTATGTATAGAAAGCACTGTAGGGACAGTGTTGTGCTATTTACAAAGGGATAAAGGCTTGACATGCCCCACACTGGGCACAGCCATGGTCTGGTGGTTAGGGATCTGGTGACTAGAAGGTCACCAGTTTGATCCCTGGGGCAGGCCATGACTGAAGTGCCCTTGAGCAATGCACCTAACCCCCAGATGCTCCCCGGGCAGCATGGATAGGGCTGTCCACCACTTTGGGCACATGTTCTCACAGACTAGTGTGTTCACTAGTGTGTGTGTGTGTTTCACTGCACAGACGAGTTAAACGTGGACGTCTAATTCCGTTGTGTGTGATCACACTGGCAGAAATAAATTCAGTTCTCTTTACACAGATGTTTGAAATACAGTTGTAGAGAAATAGGCTGATGTTGTAATTGCTTTTATCTTTCGAGACAACAGTATCAGACTTGTCAGACTGTCAGTTTGATCAGCATTGTTTGACTGCCTGATGCTAAATCGTGTATTTCAAGCTTTAAGTAAACGTGCACTTGCGGCACAGAGTCACGACCAGGAATCAGCAAACAGCTGGTACGTACAAGCAAAATAACAAAAGAAACAAGAATGTTCCAGCTTGGCAAACATGCCATCGCCAGAACACAAAGAGGGAGAGAGCGAGAGACGGAGTGGGAGAGGGACATGTCGGAGGCGCTAGTGGTGGAGTTGTGGGGGCTGATTTTAATCCTTCTCTAAACGGGACTCCCCTGCCGTGCTGAGCTGCAGATTTGATGAAAGATTCAGGTTTTCTAACCACTAATAATGTCAGACATCAAAGTGTGCAGTGCGAGAGCTGCTGTGGGATCATCACAGGAGGCGGTGCCTTTTTGGCCTCGGACACAGCGCGGACCTCCAGCTCCGGCGTGACTCAGTCAGGAAGTGTGTTCCTCATTAACGGCTTCGGCAGACGCTCCCCGAGACAGTAATTGATGCACGAAGTTCACGTATCGAACTCTGTGTTAGGAATTATAAAAAGCACCTTTGAATATGTAGCTTTTCATTCTGATTCACATGTTTTTCCCAACTTAACTGGCACTGACCTTCGCTGTATACAATCAGACATAACACCTGTATAGCTCCACTGACCATATAGGTGCAGTTTCACCCTGCTCTTCAACACTCAGGACCACCACAGAGCAGATGGTTGTAGGTTAATCAGTCATATTCATGGAGGAGGCGGAGCTACATGTTCCATCACTACAGATCAGTACCAGCATCAGATTCTTTAGTATCGCATTGTGTTGAATGGAATTACTGAATTGTGTTGTGTTCTCTCTTCTCTCTCTGTTTTTCCTCAGCTCTCCCCTCGTATCTTTTTTTCAGATCCTCTCTCACACTTCTCTTCCATGCTGTGCACCTCTTCTATCTCCTCTGGCTGTTTTTGCTCAAGTCTCTCAGCCGAGACTGGCACGAGTTGTTGGTATAGCAGTTGGGTATAATTGTTGAGGAGGTGGAACTACATGTTCCGCTCAGTCACTACAGTACTGGACCTGTGTCATATTCTTTAGTATTTCATGGTATTGAGTCAAACTGTATCGAATCAGGACATCACCAGAAAACCATCATGTGTGTCTTTAAAGTATCAGATCGTTGATATCACAATCATACCAGCCTACACCAACATTTTATTTCTTTTATTTCAGGCTGGCCTCGCTGTGGACTTGTGGCGTAAAGGGTTAACGTGAAGCGGACTCGTTCTTTTCCTTTCTTTTTCTGATACATTAACAAGTGTGAGTAACTCAAAGCTTACAGCTCCTGTTGTCAAACCCGTGTCGCCGATGACTGAAGTCGGTGCATTGTGAAAATGACGAGCACTAATGAGAAATAACTCCACTTATTATTCCATGCCCCATCACACCTCTGACTGAAGTGCTGTTTCTCCCTTTCCTTTCCTTCCCTTTCATTCTTCTTCCTGTGGAACAGAAGTGGTGTATAAAGGTGGATTGATCATTAAAAATGTTCCTTCATCCAAGCTGTCCTAACTCCCAGCCTGAATGGGCCTCCCCTTTGATTTGCCGCCAGCCTTAATTGGTGGTATCTAAGATGGTTTAAGTAATTAAGCTGACAGAGCCGGGCTTGTGAAAGGACAGGGTTTTTTCTTTCTCTTTTTTGTCTCGTCCTCTCTGAGCACTCCCGACACCTTTATTATGACGACTTTTGGAGCTCTTGGGAAGCACTTTGATGGCTGTCTCTGTCCCTGATGGACAATAGAGTCAGTCTCCAAAGCCGCATCATCTGGGAGAAGTTTAAAGAGGATTAAAGGCACTTTTCACAGCCACTGATGACCAAACATGCTAATAGACGTGGAAGTTTGTTTAGAGGTGGGATGATACCAGAACTGACACTTTCAGTACCATCTGATACCAAGAAAATATTTTTGATTTAAAAAAAATACAAATTTACAACCATGAGAAATTTAATTTTAAGCTCAGTTTAATTATACATCAAACATCAAGGACAGAAATGTTTACAGTTTAAAGCGCATAAAGGAGAGAAATGAAAGGAGAGCTGAGGAAAAACAGAGAGATGGGAGGGAATGCTTGCACAGTATGGAAGAGAAGTATCTGAGAGAGGAGGTGAGTGAAAAGTCATAGCTGTTATGAACTGAATGGGTGGAGCATAGGTTTATTAATAGTATTCAGCATTATTATTATTATTATTATAATTATTATTACTATTATTATTACATCATAAAAACATCACATTGCTTTTCTCTCAACTCTGGGAGCATCTAGTGCAGCACTGTGTGCATTTAACAGACTAGTGCATCTCAGTAGTGAAAAAAATTGTGTTCATAGTTTTAATTAAAAAGGTAAACTTACGTATATTTTATATTCATTACACATAAAGTGACATATTTCAGTTCTTTTGTTTAATGTTGATACTATTTGAATAGTAATTTACTCAAACCCTAATCTATACTGCACCTTGTTTGTCAAAAGAACACTGAGTGTTTAGACAGAAGCTGTTACTGACACTAAACACTTGATGGCGCTGCTGAAGTAAATCAGGTAATTTAGTCATAACACTCAGAACGGGAGTGTTTTCTTACTAACCTTCAAGAGAGTTGGGTAGAGCAACTAGAAACAGAACTCAGCTAACCACCACATGTGTATTAGTAGTTAAGTATTATTATTATTATTATTATTATTATTAGGACATGATTGAAGTGCGTTTGAGCAAGGCACCTAACTACCAACTGCTCCCTGGGCACCTCTCCAGGACAGTGTGCTCACCGTTCCCTAGTTCCTGCACAGAGAGGTCAGTGAGTGTGCACTTTCACTAATTTAACTTGGAGTGCTCATCTCTCCAGGCGTTTCTCATCTACTTCTGAGTTTCTGAGCCCTAGAGAACGGTTGCTTTAAAGGCCGTCGTTCTGTGTCGACCTCCCTGGTGGACAGTAGGGTCAGCGCACATCATCCAGGAACAGGTTCAGAGAGATTAAAGGCACTAAGTGCTTTCACTGACACTGCTGACGTTGGTTTGAAACGAGCTAATGTGGAGCTGTTCTCTCCTTACGTGGTGAGTTTCAGCTGTTTGTGTTTCATCTCTGAGGTGTCTCCGGCTGAAAATACTCACCAAAGAGAAGGTTTGTCTTTAGGGCGTTGGACTAAAGATGAGCCTCTGTTTTAGGAGCTGAAACAAAGTCTTTACACAAAAGAGAATGTAGTTTTGCCAAAATCTCATTTTTGTTGCAAAAACAAGAAGAAACAGACAGAAAAAGAGAGATACTCACCCAGAGAGAGAGACAGTGAGAGACAGTGGGAGAGACAGAGGGAGAGACAGAGACAGAGACAGAGAGAGACAGAGAGAGGGAGAGACAGAGACAGAGGGAGAGAGAGACAGAGGGAGAGAGAGACAGAGACAGAGGGAGAGAGAGACAGAGACAGAGGGAGAGAGAGACAGAGGGAGAGAGAGACAGAGGGAGAGAGAGACAGAGGGAGAGAGAGACAGAGGGAGAGAGAGACAGAGGGAGAGAGAGAGACAGAGAGGGAGAGAGAGACAGAGGGAGAGAGAGACAGAGGGAGAGAGAGACAGAGACAGAGGGAGAGACAGAGAGAGAAAGAGACAGAGAGAGGGAGAGACAGAGAGAGGGAGAGACAGACAGAGAGAGAGAGAGAGACAGAGAGAGAGAGAGACAGAGAGAGAGAGAGAGACAGAGAGAGACAGAGAGAGAGAGAGAGAGAGGGAGAGACAGAGAGAGAGACAGAGGGAGAGACAGAGGGAGAGACAGAGGGAGAGACAGAGAGAGAGAGAGAGAGACAGAGAGACAGATGTCCCTTCACTCCGTCCATCTCCTAAATCATCTGCTGGTGGTGTAGGGAGACACTCAAGGTATGAGAAGTCTATTCTCAGTACAGCTTCACTACAGCAGCTCTAGAACATCACCCAGTCAGTGGTGTGTGAGATACCACCTCCACCATGTTTCACAGCTACACTATTATCATCAGCACCAGTCACATCACGTCCTCCATGATGATGGTTTTACTCTCTGATACACCTGACAGGTGCTCACTGTAAATGATCTGTGATGTCAGGGCTGATATGACTGTGTATGTACATCTTTTTGAATTAAGTCACAAAACAAAACAAACATTTTGTAATTTTTGGAGATGTGTGATGGAGAGCTATCTCACACACACACACACACACACACACACACTTTCTCATCAGAATATGTTCTGACATCTACAGCAGATCTCTCCATATGTCGTGTATCCTTTTGATATCTACACGTTCCTCAGCCACTTCAGCAGCTCTGCTGGGTTCCTGTACTTGTCTAGCACAATCAGTCGTCCAGAAGATCTCTCGGTGACACTTTTGTGATAGACTTGAAGTCTCTGGTGTATCTCGCTGATCTCTGCTCTGTATGATCTCCACGCCTCTGTTTAATCTTTCATGTAAACTTACACTGCAGTGCTGCTCAAGTTCTTACTTTTGAGTCGTGAGCCTCCCTTTTGGTTCCTCCTCTTGTTCTTAGTGATTTTTTTCTTTTAGTTATTGGTTCTCCTCAGTGGTTTCTCCTCATCTCATGCTCTTAAGGCATTTGTCCTTTTGAGACTTGGTTCCCCTTAGATGATCTGCATGTTCTTATGGAGATATTTTTTCTGTTGAATCTTGGTTGTTCTCAATGGTTCTTCTTCAGGTTCTTCTTTTTTTTCCTTTTGAGTATTGGTTTCTCTCAATGGTTCTACCTTGTGTCCATCTGGAACAATTCCTTTTGAGTCTTGGTTCATCTCAGGAGATCTTCTGTGTGTTCTTAGGGAATTTTCTGATGATCCTTGGTTGTTCTCATTGGTTCTTTTTCATGTTTTCTTTGTGAGTCTTTGTTCCTCTCAGAGGGTCTCCCTCAGTCTTTTAGGAAATATTTTTTTTTTATTCTTGGTTCCTCTCAGTGGTTCTACATCATGTTCTTAGACATACTTCCCTTTGGTTCTTGGTTCTTCTCTGTGGTTCTACATAATGTTTTAGGGAGTTTTCAGTCTTGGTTCCTTTGTGTTGTTCTTACTCAAATCATCTGTGAATATTTCTTGGTCTTGGTTCCTCTCAGTGATTCTTCCTCATGTTTTTAGGTATTTCCTTTTGAATACTTGTTCATGTCAATGGTTCTGCCTCATGTTCTCAGAGAGACTTTCTCTTTGGGTCTTGGTTCCTCTCAATGGTTCTACCACATGTTCTTAGAGAGACTTTCTCTTTGGGTCTTGGTTCCTCTCAATGGTTCTGCCTCATGTTCTCGGAGAGACTTTCTCTTTGGGTCTTGGTTCCTCTCAATGGTTCTGCCTCATGTTCTCAGAGAGACTTTCTCTTTGGGTCATGGTTCCTCTCAATGGTTCTGGCTCATGTTCTTGGAGAGACTTTCTCTATGGGTCTTGGTTCCTCTCAGTGGTTCTGCCTCATGTTCTCAGAGAGACTTTCTCTTTGGGTCTTGGTTCCTCTCAGTGGTTCTGCCTCATGTCCTCAGAGTTATTGACAGTTCAGCCGGTCCTTTGTGTTTATTAGTATAGATTTTTAGAAAGATGGCGCGTAACCTGCGCTGGATGATGAATTCTGCAGATGTGATTTGATCTGCTGGGTTTTCTCTTCTGAAGGTCAAACACATGTTTGGATTATTGGTGACCAAAGACCGTGACAGATACTCCCGTTTTCAAAAACTCAGCAGAACGTTGGCTGTATTTCTCAAAAATGTTTGAAGGATTCGTGTGATTGAACAGCCATTACTGATGTAGAGCTAATGTGTTATTTTCATAACACTGTCAAATCATTATTTAGACCAAACCTGGTCTTCATACTGAGGAAGAGACAAACAGCCACTTTTACGTTTTAAAATTCACAGAAAACAAGCGGCGACACATTTACGAAGAAGCCGAGGTGTTTCAGACATCAGCAGGCCAGGTCATTACAGCTAAATTGAACATTTGGGTTCAGTTTATTTAAATGTGATGTATTTATTACTTTCTGTTTTATGTTTGTATTGTGATCACATGTAGATTAGAAGTCCGTTATACACAGTCATATCAGAATATTATGAGTATCTCCACTGAGCATAACGGTGCACTTTATACAAACTGTAGTCCATCTCTACACTTTGTTCACCCTGTTCATCAATGCTCAGGACCCCCCGCAGAGCAGCTGGGTCATTCTCAGTGACACTGATGTGGTGGTGGTGTGTTAGAGCTGCTGGAGATAATAAACACTGTGTCACTCACGGTCCTCTATTAGAGACACCTGCCTTGTTGGTCTTGTAGATGTAAAGTTAGAGACAGCAGCTCAGCACAGTGTGTGTTGGTCCTCTGGTCCTGATGCTGTTGTCTGCACTATTTTCACTCCAGTAGTGACACTAATACACCACCACCACATCAGTGTCACTGAGAAGGATTCACCTGAAGAATAAGAAAGTCTACAGATGTATAACAGTCTGTACAAAGTGCTCCTGTACAGTCAGTGGAGATAAGATACCTGAAGGTGTTTGTAATATCACAGTATCAGAACATCATCAGCATTAACAGAGATTTAAACCAGCCTTAGGAGCAAATTAATAACATACGTTTGCTGAACATGCTGCCGTTTTTCTCTTACTAGTCTTTGATATTGTGGGGGCACGGCTGCTCTGCATGTGTAATCTGGAGGTCATGTTTAGCTTGACCTCCCACTGAGCCTCATTTACAGGCAGGCATGAGGCCAAATAACACATGCAAATAAATACCGGAGCAAGTTTCCCAATTCAGGAGAGACGGGATCAGAGCCGAGCCAGCAAATAACATTCAGACATCGTTAAAGGACCCGTTTGAAATACACCATTCAACAGCAGCTCACAACATGGAGAATAATGATGTATGTGTGTATGTCTGTGTTATATGTGGCTATAACGAACAGGTGCATCAAAGGAAATACCTGCCGTGTAGACGGTGTATTCATTTCCTTTCCATGAGCTCATCCACAAAGACAAACTGGGCTATTGACTCTCTGCAAACGTCAATAATGTTATTATAATGAGAATCACTACTTTAGGCTTTTATACTGTGCGGAAACATCACTGCTAATGATTTTCACAATATTCATTCAACTCGGTTCAGTTTAGCTTCGTTTGTACAGCATTTTCCCAAAACAGCTTGCAGAAGAGCTCGAATGATCATCACTAAGACTAACATTGTCCAGAAAAACTTCCATAACGCAAAGAACCGGAGAGGGGAAACAGGGCTCACGAAGAAAAGAAATTAAGATCCAAGATTCAAAAGGAAAAACTCTGTAAACATGAGCAAGAGCCACTGAGCAGAACCAAGACTCCAAAAGAAAACTACCACAGAACATGAGGCAGAACCAGTAAGAGGAAACAAGACCACCAGGAAAACCTCCATAAGAACATCATGAAGAACGTTTGATTGTAAGAAACACTCAAAAGTAAAAATGTCCTTAGAACATGATGAAGAAACCCTGCAGGGGACCAAGGCTCAAAAGGATAAACTGCCTTAGATCCTGAATAACTAGGAATCACCCTCTAAGAACATGGGAAAGAAACACTGAGAGGAACCAAGGAAAGAGGCATTTCTCAAATGGAATGAGGTAGAAATACAAACAGGAACCATTGATTCATGAGCTTAAGAAACACTCAGAAGAACCAAGACTCAAATGGAAGAACTCCATAAGAACATCACAAAGAACCACTCTCAGGAACCAAGACGTAAAAGGAACAAAGCACCATAAGAAACCGATGAACCACTGAGTGGACTCAGAATAAAACTGTCTTTAGAACGCTGTGAACAATTGAGCAGAACCTCTACACAAGGAAAAATGTCAATAGTAAATGAGAGAATATCTTGGGAAACAAAGGCTCATAAAAAAACGTTCTTAGGATGTTATGAGGAACCAAAAAACTGAGGATGATGCAGGAGAGGAACCAAGACTCAAACAGAAAAACAAGGTTTTAAAAGGTGGAGAAAACTGAGCACAGTTAGGAAAACATTCGTTATTACAGTGGATCTGTCCTGCCGGTTCAGTGCCCAAAAGAACCAGGACTCAAGTTCTCCTAACCCCTCATTCTGTACAGTCCTAGACTTCAACAACAACCTGTTTTGAATTCAGATGCATAAACGTTTGTGATGTGTAGTGCTGTTTCTGCAAACTTTCCCACATTTTATTTTATTTTTCCAAATAAATCATAATTGCCCGTTTGCAGAGCCGTGCCGTGTTGAAGGCAGTTTCCGTGCTGAGGTGGCGTTAACTTCTCATCAGTTACAGAAGCCACAAGATGTGTGTTTTGACCAGAGGTGTCCAGGCTTTCACATATAACCGTATGTTCCTCTGAATGCCTCCTCAGGGCTGTCCTAGTTTTATTGACCACGGGTTAATAGTCGGACCTGAGCACGCTTCTCTGAACTGCAGTGACTCACCACGACTCCAGAACAAATACGACTCCCGCCTCTGCATTATTTTCAGTTGACATTTGCCAAGTGCATCTGCTCCTGGTCAGACAGATGAGCCGCAAACATCGGGCTGGTGCCTCTGAGCGGTACAGCAGTTTCATGTGTTCTTTCAGACAAACAGTATTAAAGATAGCAGTGGTCCCTCATGTTGTGCCGTTGAAAGTTCCTTCCACACACGTTTTTATAGCTTGTATAGGAAAAATATTGTCCAAAGTTATTTATCCACCTTTTTAACCACTTAATCCTGGTCAGGGTTGTGGTGAGGACCACTATCCCTTCTTTGGGCGCAACATTAAAATAGTGTCGTGTAGCCAGGGCTGGTGCCAATCCATCACTGGGGGCACACACATTCAAGCCAGGAGAGTAACCAGTTAATTCAGTTGTCCTCTATGTTTTTGGACCAGAGACTCCAGAGGAACCCCCATCCCCCCCACAAACACATGGGGAGAACATGGAACTCAAGATGCCCATTGGCCAAACCTGGTGAAGGGGTAAGAGACTCACTGTGACCCTGATCTGGATTAAGCAGAAGATGATAGATGCATGGATGCATGGATGCATGGATGGATGGATGGATGGATGGATGGATGGATGGATGGATGGATGGATGGATGGATGGATGGATGGATGGATAGATGGATAAATGGATGCATGGATGGATGGATGCATGGATGGATGCATGGATGGATGGATAGATGGATAAATGGATGCATGGATGGATGGATGGATGCATGGATGGATGGATGGATAAATGGATGCATGGATGGATGGATGGATAAATGGATGCATGGATGGATGGATGGATGCATGGATGGATAGATGGATGGATAGATGGATAAATGGATGATCTCACCTGTTTAGGAAATTATCAAGAACAAGGAACGAGGTCCTTAAATTGTTAAGTCTGGTGATAAACTAGAGCACAGCATTTTTTACAGAACAGAGTCAATATTGTTCCTCTCAAAGTTAATATCTTTGTGATTCATGTGAGTCCAAATGAACAATGTGTTTGCCAAAACAAATGTCCTCCCAGGAGAGGGAAAACTTTTTAAAGTTTACATATTTTAAAGGAAGTTGGTGGAATCAGACATCTTTAAGATGTCTTACAGTAATATTATTGTATTATTGAATATTCATAACCTCATTCCAGTGAGTTTATGTCCACTGAGATATTGTACTGTTTTTACTTTCAGAAAGTCTGTAATTACTGACACGTTTGATACACATTGGTAATCATGATTATGGAATGCAATCAGGATTAATCATTCACTGTACGGTTAATTGTCATTTGCTTTATCATGATTAAATACTCGGTGTATTGTGATTAATCATGGTTAGTCATTCAGTGTATTGTTTACTTGCTATGAGCTACTGAATAACATCCAATTAGTCATAATTAGCCATTTACTGTAACTGTAAATTTAACAATTTCATTAATCACAATTAGTTGTGTGGCTCTGTGATTAGTTGCTATTACATACTTATTCTACTGTGCTGTGCTTAATTACGATTAACTTCTCAACGTAATGTGATTAATCGTGATGAATTACTGTAGTGCAGTTAATCATGAATAGCTACTCACTGTGCTGTGCTTAATCAACTTTTCACTGTAGTACAATTAATCAGGATTGTTCGTTAACTACGGGGCTTAACAGTGATTAGCTGAATAATGTAATGTGATTAATCACAATTAATTACTTACTGTATCATGATTAATCACAAGTATCTACTCACTAAAATGCAATTGTGATTGCTCTACGTAATGTGATCATGTATGACTACAAAGTGTGATGTCAATAATTGCAATTATCTACTTATTGTAGTGCAATTAATCATGATTTACCATTCACTGTAATGTAATTAATTGTGATTAATCACAATTAAATGTTGTATTCATTAGTTATGTCCTTAAATTAAAACGGCGGTTTTTTTTTGTCCTGCGTATACATGAAAGCACACTCACACTCTCACACACACATACACACTTAGTCACACGCCTCACCTGCTCTCGCACAGATGGATGGAATATGCTCCATGCATTTTGTTCCTGCATGAATATTTAATATGCGCGGGCTAAATTATCCCATGTATAATTTAAATCAGGCCTGTTGTTGTCTACCAATATGGACTTCCCCGTCATTATGTAGTCAACAGTATTTATAAGACTTATCACTCTTCTCCTTTCTTGGCCTTTTTTCCTCAATGCACACAAAGGGCAAACCATTATCTGCTGCTGCGAGCCATTATCTGGCAACCATACGGCGTTGTTTGACTCTGTCTCTGCTCTCTGCCTCGCCTCAGGTCTGCAGGGCTTGATTTCATATTTGTTAAAAGGGATATTGCGGCATTTTTTTCTCAACATTTGCTCATTCGGTGCTATTATTAAATACACAAATCGTGATATAAAGCAGGAACGGAGGGATAAATCACGCAATGCCATATGCTCAGGCATTACCAGCATTAGGCTATATGTGAAGTGTTATTACAGTAGCAGAAATGGTCATTTATCACCATTCTCAGGCTAATTAGGGCTTTTTTCTTTATTCTACTGTTTAAAATAAACTGTATAGTGAAAAGCAAGCAAGCAAAATGTAATAATTATATCAGTCTGTAGTGTTCAGGGCACTGTGGATTTTTAGGATGCCCAAATGTTAGTATCTTTAGTATTTTTGTGTATCTTTCTGATTTCTTATCAGTAATATGGCTGCAAATAGAGAGATTTAATTTTGAGGTCTTATATGATCACTGTGGCTGTTACATAACGACTGTGGCAGATATATAATGATAAATCATTTTAATGTAAAATTCATGCTGTATTATGGCCATTACAGGGAGTAACAGAGTGGCCAACGGGGTGCTGTGGGGTCTGCTATAAGGAACATTTCTACAGTTCAAGCTAAAAATAGGACACAACATCAGTTGTAATGATCAGTTTTAACTTCAGTTTGGGACTGACAATTAAATTTTCCATTTATATACCAACATATCAGTCACTGATTAATGTTATATCTGATAGAAAATCACCCAAAGTAAACTAAAAGTGTAAAGCGTCCAATCCCAGACATATGAGGAAGCTTTATAAAACTGTAATTTACTTTGTCATTCATTTTCTTTTTCACTTTTGAAGTATTTTTGTATTATTATTATCATTTTATTTGTGTATTTATTATTGTTATTGATTGTTGTTGTTATTGTTAATTTAAGATAATTTGTTAATATATTTTTGTACTGATACTACAAGAGTTTTTGTGGTAGATTTTGAACGTAGCCCCCTGAAAATCCTACATTGCAACACCTTTAATGTATAAAGTGCAAACCTGGCAACCCTGAGCAAACTGAATGCTTTTTGAAAAATTGATACGTGGATAAAATCCGATTTGGGTCACTTCAGGCTGGTAATGTGAATGTATTCATACATAACAAACAAAAATAAATAAATAATTAAAAAAACGTGTGTTAGCATGATTATACTGATTCTGATCATGAATAAATATCACTCAGATCCAGTCCAGGTCAGTAGTCTTCAGCCCTGAGACAGACACAGGGTACCACATCTCTTCAAAAGCTGAGATAATTACAGTTAAATATGTAAACATGGTACAGACCTAAAAGCTTTCTATAGACTAGTCCTCACTGGGCTGAACATTAGATGTGCAGTCAGTAAAAAACAAACGCTGTTATTTTATTCATGCTGGTTGTGATTTTATTATTTGTATTCCTCTCAGATGTCTGAAATGTGCAGATGCTCCCTGTCAGAAAAGCTGCCCCACCGATCTGGATCTCAACTCATCAACAGCATCGCCAACAGGGTTCATTATAACAATTCACACTCAGACACCACCAAAGGCCTGAGAGACGGTTAAAGCTTACAGAGACACGTCTAAAAAATACTATTTTATTCATTATACATAAAGTGGCATATTTAAAACCTTTTGTTTTAATGATGATAAGTATGACTTATAGCTCATGAAAAGCAATTATTAGAATATTTTATTTTAATTTAGAGTAAATTACTATTCAAACAATAACAACATTAAAAGATACTAAATATTTCACTTCATGTACTAAATATATAATATGACAGATTACCTTTTTAATTGTGAACACAAATTAACCTTTTCACCATGTTCTGAGTTTTGAAGACACTCAGATAAAGTCATATGAGAAAAATTATGACCACCTACCCAGGGGCGTAGCACCAAATTCTGGGCCCTACTCACAGGCAATGCCCAGGGCCTCGCACCCTATTTTTAAATATATATATTTTTTATATTTAAAGGAAAATAAAATTCCAGACTCCTCAAGGGCCCTCTCCACACTTGGGGCCCTGGTAACTCAGTGCCACTTTTCCCCCACTACGACACCCCCACACCTACCTAACAATGGGACCGCCACCGATATGACTATGCATAATTATGCTTGCATGATATCTATATAGAACAGGCTGATATATATTTATAAGCACTATATCAACATACTGGTCCCAAAAACACAAAACTTTTTTTTATTACTATAAAAGCACAAATGTGCTGAGTGAAGCATTTTTAAAGTCTGTAAACATGAACATATGATGGTGCAAATGAAGTTGTTATTACAACTACTATGTATGTTCAGCGGAGCTAAAATGGACAATGAGTGGAGATGCAAAAATGGTTTTTGCTGTACGTAGTTTTGTTGTATGTATCAGCTTAGTTTTTACCATTATATGTTCACATTTACATCCTGTGTTCACATTTTACATCTTTAAATGCTTCATTTAGCATGTTTGGGTTCAGTATGTTAAAGTGTAAGATAACTATGAGGTCATATTGGTTAACATAGTGTTGGCATGTGCCCAAGTCAAATTTTGCCATGCCACAGTATCAAATAAAAAGTCAATTTATCCTGGATTGCTGAGCAGAACTACAGAACATGCCAAGTTACTACAGGGACTAAATTACCCATAAGGCCTCTGCATCTTTACAAAAGCTTGAGCAACTAACACTTTCAGTCAGAGCCAGCTAATTAATTTATTGCAGTAGTGGATATTTGCAAATACAGTGGTAACTCTACTTACGAGTTTAACCCGTGCAGGAGTGATTGCTCGTTTGGTCGATTGCTCGAGCTGAGGACGTGCCCAATTTGAGCATTCATCTCAATGGTGACATAAACGTTTATAGGTGATGACGTTATTTAAT
>BRDA01061142.1:0-10699 GCA_036984385.1 Crenuchus spilurus | reverse complement strand
ATATGTAAATAATGTGTTTATATGGGTTTTTAAAACATAAACGAGACGACGACGGTGCTCGTGTAGGCTGGTGGCTAAGGAGGACAGGAGGACGGGCGTACGTGTATGGCATGGTTACACTTATCATATGAAAAGTAAAAGTAAAATGTATCTAACTTTCTTGTTCACTACCTTTTGCTGTCTTTGTGTCACTTTCACTAGCACTTTCACTGGACAGCGGTCAAAGGTAATGGCTGACCTCTTCTTCTACGCTAGCATCTAGGGGATGCTACGACCGCCGCGTCCCTAGCGGTTGGCATACTTGAACTAATTTACGCTACTCGTTACTTGGAATTTTACTCGTTACCTGGAACAAAAATATTCTGAGATCTCGAATTGTTACCTGGAATACTCGTTAGTAGGGATGCTCGTAAGTAGGGTTACCACTGTATTTAAAAAAGAAGTCTGCCAGGCAAGACAGTGTACTAATGGCTCATAGCTATATGTTTTGATTTTAACAACTTATAACCATTTAACTGACCACAAACACGTTAGACCACTAGAGCAAAGGAGTGAAACTAGTAAATGCATCAGTTACATTAATATAGGCTTTTTAGTGCTATTTTTTAAAGGAAAAATGACCAAGAGTGTTGTGATATGGCCAATATAACATTACTAATTTAAAGCCTGTGTAATTTAGCTAATATGAATTAATAATGTGGAGACAGAAATCACAATTTCTTTGCTCAAGAAACTGCAAATAAGCTAAATTAATGAATTTAAAAAAATGTCATTTCTCATTTGTGAAAGAGTTACACCCACTTTAAATCACTATTTAGTGTCTTTACTAGACAGTTATGCCCCTACAACTGACTGGCATGCAGAGGGGTACAGCTGTACCCACGTAAACGTAGAAGTGATGTAATGATAGCAAACTTTGTCAATAGTAAATATTGTGTAAAGTGTAAAAGATGAAATCCAGTATTCAGTCTGAACCTGCTTCTTTTACGGTTTTATTTTTAATGGTTCTGTTTGCACGCTCTACCAACCCATTCTCAGTCTCTCTCTCTCAGCCTCCGTCTATATCTATTATCTCTCTCTCGCTCGCTCTCTCGCTTAGACACACACCTGCCCTCCTCGTTAAATGTCACATTCATTTCTTCCTCCCGGTCTGATGTCCGTATTTAACCTTAATGCTCATAAAGCCAGTGGGTTTCTGATCCCCCGAGCGGAGAGAAATGTCTTAGCCGGCTCATTTGACTTTCTATTTTTATAAATGTAAGGAAATACAGCACGGCGTGGTGTATTGATTTGATTTGAGAAATTCAAACATTCCTCGAGGGCGGCTACGTGCTCGTCCCTGCTTTTCTTATTTTTTTTTTCTCATAATTAAAAGGAATTCATATCGTTTATTATGTTTGGTGCTTTGCTGTGGATGGGAGAGGCTGGAGAAGTGTTCGGGGATTTGGTTTTCTCATAAAGAGACGAGAGCGAGACAGGACGTGAAGTTATTTTTACTGTTTTCTCTGCCGCTCTGATATTTCTGCTCGCTCTTCTTTAATGTCAGCTGGGTCGGTGCTCTGTGTGCAGATGTGGGCCGGGCCTTTGAGACCAGAGTCCAGGTTGAGGAACGTAGATAAGGACGGTCTCTTTATCCTCTGAGAAACACTCAGGCATGGATGCAGCTTCACTCGTCTGCTGGTCATCATGTTGTTTTTTCTGTCCACTCAGAGTCATGTATCATCTAAAGGTACGACTGGGTTACGGCTGAGTAAACACTACTGTACACACACACACACACACACACACACACACACACACACACACACACACACTGCTTTCTGTTTTTTCTCTTTGTTTCTCAGTTTGTCTCCTCTTTTTCAATCTCTGTCTCCCTCACATTTCTGTCTCTCTCTCTGTCTTTCTGTATATCTCTGTCGGTCTTTCTCCCTTTCTGTCTCTGTGTATCTCTCTCTGTCTCACTCACTCTCTTTGTCTTTCTCTCTTTCAGTCTGTCTCTCTAATATTTCTATTTCTCTTTCTCTGTTTTGTGTGTGTTCTCTCTTTTGTCTATATCTTTCTTTCTGTCTCACTCACACTCTTTGTCTCTCTATATATATACACTGTCTGGCCAAAAAAAGGTCACACACTTATATTTCTCTGGACCGCCTTTAGCTTTGATGACATCACGCATTCACTGTGGCATCATTTCCACACACTTTAGCTGTGTCACAATTTATTTCAGTCCAGAGCTGCATTAATTGATCTTGTACTGATGATGGGAGATTTGGACCACTGCTTCTTCAGCACATCCCAAAGATTCTCAACAGGGTTCAGGTCTGGACTCTGTGGTGGCCAATCCATGTGTGAAAATGATGTCTCATGCTCCCTGAACTCTTTCACACTTTGAGCCTGATTAATCCAGGCATTGTCATCTTGGAATATGCCCGTGCCATGAGGGAATTCCACTGATGGAATAACCTGGTGGTTCAGTATGTTAAGGTTGTCAGCTGACCTCACTCTTTGGACACACAACATTAATGAATCTCAAACTGACCAACTGCAGCAACCCCACATTATAGCACTGCCCTCACAGGCTTGTACGGTAAGCACTAGGCATGATGGGTGCATCACTTCAGCCACCTCTCTTCTTACCCAGATGCGCCCATTGCTCTGGAACAGAGTAAATCTGGACTCATCAGACCACATTACCTTCTTTCATTGCTCCAGAGTCAAATCTTAATGCTCTCTAGCAAACTGAAGCTGTTTTTGCTGGTTAGCCTCACTGATAAGTGGTTTTCTTAAGGCTCGCCGATCACAATCATTCAAGGTTTTTTCCGACCACATTCCATCCTGGAAGATGATGTTTCCCCTCACTGTTCTTCCACTTTTTAATAATGCGTTGGCCAGTTCTTAACCTGATTTTCGTAGTTTCAGCATTCTTAGATGTTTTCTCTGCTTGATGCCAATAATTTGACTCTTCTCAACATATTAACATCTTTTCCACAACCACAGGATGTGTCTCTCAACATGGTTGTTTAACAAATGAGAAGATGCTCACTGCAGCAGTTAGAGTTAAATAACTTGTTTCCAGCTGAAACATAATCACTCATGCAGTCATTATCCAATGGGAGGCTCTCACCGGTAAGTTTTGTTAAATCCAGGTGGTGAGCTTTTTTGGTCAGGCAGTGTGTCCTTATATCTATATGTGTGTGTGTGATGTGTTATGATCAGATAGGGAAACAAGCAGATCTGTAGCAGTTTACAGAAGGACAGTTTCTCCACAACTGTAACGATTACGTGCTGGCGTCCTCCCGCATGTGGCATTTAAGCTGTTCAGAGGGACAATTGGTGCTATTACAGCATGTGAGTTTAGTCTGGTCTGAGTTCATACTCTGCCCTAGTTTTGCTATAATTGGGGGCTGCCTTGTGAAGATAAGGCTTTCTTTCTGATAGTGGGCTGCACACTGAATGTCAGTACGTTCCATGTGTTGTAATAACCATAAACCAGAAGACCATCAACTGACTGCACTAGAGATGCACTGATGATGAACTTCTGTAGACGATTTCTATCTAATTGTCTTTATAACTAGCAGATGGCCAAGACATGCATTTTATTTATAAAGCAGAGACGCTTTATAAAAGTACGTTTCTGATTTGTTAATTCACTTGAAGTTTTATTTAAGGTTCAGAGTTTTTAATGGCAAATTTAATTCTGTTTGTTAAATGTAAGCAATTTGAAAAAAATTGTTGCCAGCAACATACTGAAAAAAGCTGGGATGGAGGCGTATTTACTACTGCATTACATCATCTTTCCTTGTAATTATACTTTGGAGTCGTTTGGGGAATTTAATTGTTAATTGTGAAATAGCCGTGGCTACGACTGAGACCGGCAATCAGCAGTTTAAACTGTCCTCCATTTTGGTTTGGCAGTTTCACATCTGAAGAGCGTTCGTATCAAAACTAATAAAAAACCCCAGAAGAAAAGATGATTACCATCTAATCCCACCTCCTGACTGGCGGTGTACCCCACCACCCTGTGTTTTGTAATCTGCAACAAAAGAGCCGTATAAGATCTCCTGTTTTGAGTCAGCACTTCCTCCATGTTGACTCGGACAGTACAGAGCATCTCAGAGGTCACTCAGAACAGTACAGTGCAGCAGTGTTATTGCTCAGCGATGCTAAATTGCATGCCAACCAAACTTGATCTTGTTTGCTGGTGACCAGACATCGATGTGAAATTTGCCCATCACTGTGATACTCAATGAAATTAAAATTTTGCTTGCAAAAATTTGCATACAAACCCAGTGTGACCCAGGTCTTTAGACTGTTGTTCTAGACCAGGGCTGCACAACTCTGGACCTGGAGGACCTGTGTCTAGCCCAGTTTGCTCGTTTACCGCCTTACACAACTTTATCCGGTGTGCTTGAGTACAAAACTAACAGCCCTCCAGGACTGGAGTTGTACACCCCTGGTTTGTTTGACATCTGATTACAGTTTAAGATCTGATGAGTCTTGATTAATACATTTTGTCCAAGTCAGTATTATCCAGATTATTCAAAAACATAGAAATCGTCCATGGATGGCACGGGGGATGGGTATCAAGAACCAGTACTACACTGGTACCACTTCCTGACTGGTCAGTACTAAAACATTGATAAGCTCCTGTGGTCTGTACTTTATGTATCATTAGTTAATCCTAACATGGCAACACCTTAGCAACCACTTCAGAGTATCCAGCAACCATGTAGGTATAGCTGAGTAACCATGTCAGAAATCAGAATCACTGGGTAGCAACACCTTAGCAACCATTTCAGAGACCATGGCAACAATGTACTTATACATAAGCAACCACATCAGAGACTATAGACACTGAGTAGAAACACCAGAGAACCACTTATGCTGTACAATCACTCTGCATTTTCTTCAGGAAATCCACTTAACTTGGTTCAAATAGTGGTTCTGAACTTGTGAATGTGTATATCTCTGTCTCTGACTTGTCTGAGTGAATCACAGGGAAAAAATGTATGAAATTCAAGAAAAATATGACACATCTGGCAGCTGGGGGTAGACCTTGGTCAGTGTTTCTTCAGAAGGTGAACCCTCCTGACTCTGGGGTTTTGTAGTATTCATCAGTGAGAGTCTAATCAGAGGCTAAACCGAGCCGTGAGCAGCTGAGACCTCATGGAGACCTCCTGCTGACAGTTCTGCAGCACCTGAAGCCCTGCGAAAAGGGGTTTCTATGGGTGGGTGGGTGAATGGATGGATGGATTGATTTTTACAACCATGCTTGTTGTACACTGTATGAAAAAAGTATTGGGACACCTGCTCAATACTGTTTCTTCCTGGCATTAGACATGGTGCCAACAGGTTCATGTGTAGTCTATTCTAGTGGCAGTACTTATGTACAGGAACTAGACCAGCTGAATGCATTCACTAAAGGAGCTGTCCACAGACTTTTGGACATGCAGTGTATCTTTTTTTTCTATGGTAGCATTTCTTGTATATCAGAGGGGAACATTATACCTGTACAGTCTGAAAGCTTTGGCTAGAACCGCAGCAGAGGAGTGGAGGAGCAGTCAGATTGTGATTGATAGTGCTGGGCATCCTCAGGGTTCACACCAGCCCCTAATGGACAGATTAGAAATGACAGAGGTTAAGTATCTCTCAGATGTGTTTGTGTTTGTCCTCTGTCTTACTGACACACTTTCTCAGTGAGGAAACTGCCAGCTGCACAGCGTGATAGCAGCCAAAAAGCATCACTGATCCACTCTCACAAACGATCGAGGCTGTTTATTCATGTTGATGGTCTGAGAATTAACAGAAAAAGTATAAAGTTACTGTATAATCCAACATCCAGACAGTTTAATATAGCATTATGTTCAGTAAAGTGTTCAATTTTAGGACGTTAAATATTACTAACCGTCAGTTATTTAAGCCTGTGAAGATTCTCAGTCATTCAGGTCATGAGATCATCTATTAGTAGTATGTCAAGACAACTGGTCTTAGTTTGGTTTAGTCTTTGGTTATATTGCTGTGTGCAAATATATGAAAATACTAGTTAAATCACTATATAAGTGGGAATTGTCAACAAATAAATAAAAATGCACATACTAATACCAAAATATATTTAATGAGCTCTTTTGTAGGGGTTTCTAACATTGACGGCAGTCATCAGCTAACATTACTTGCAGCTGTGACTGACTTGTTTCTGCAAAGGATCTGCCCTTTCGGTGCAGCTTTCCAAATGTAAAGTTACACTGAAATGAGGCTCACCACTGTTTGTCTGATGAAATTTTCTGCTAGTTTGATGTGTCACACGTCTACCTTCACATTTTTAAAACTGAAGTTCAGTCCAAGATGGAGGAATTTATGATGTCCACCATGTTAATTACATGGGCCTCACAGCTTGTTTATAAACCTGGGTCTAAAACTTTCCTTACTTTTGAGAAGTTAGTCTTACACCACAGCTAGAACTCTCTCAAAATGAGGAATATTAGATATTTATACTAGATTTAAGAAGATTTCACTTGCAGTGCTCCAGACTGATTCAGTGATTGTTCAGCCGCTGAAGCTGTATTCAAGCTTGAGTACAACTAGAAGCCCTGCATTACTGCTGGATGTACTCAGCTTACACACCGTACACTTACTCTCCAGCTGTGCCTGTAACAAGCTCCCCTCTCTCCTCAAACACAAGCTGGAGAGTGTGGGGCCCTTATTTTGTGTTGTGAAAGTTATTTTGCATTTCCGCCGCCGTGTTCCTCGCCCGAGGAAGGAGATTTGATCTGCGTCTCCCTGCGTTTACCCCCGCGGATAAAATCGCAAATCATTTTCCGTGTGTGGAGGGTGGTAAGCGCAGCCATGAGCATTGTTCTCACTTTCATTTCTCTCTTGATTCTCCCTGACTGTGTCTCTGCTGGTTATGTACAGGTGTTCCTGCTCTTTTTCCCCACTTCTTTCAGGACTAGTTTGCTCTGTACGAACTTTGGACATGTCTTGTTGATGCTGTGGACAAAATTCTTCTATCTATAGTTGGGGATCTAGAGTGCCTACCATCCCACAATCTGAAATAAGATGGTTCACGCCTGCTTCTGTTCATTGCCTCCATCCTGTACATCCATTTCATATAACGGGACACCTTGAAGGTCACTATCCCCAACATCAATATATGGACACATATACAGCTCTTCAGAGCCCTTCATAATGTTCCATTGATTGTTCATCACATGTTGGGAAGATGGCTGTTTCACGATAATGACTGCTGTCATTTCTCATTTTGAGAACCAGGCCATTTTTTGTGGACCGTTCTATGTCAGAAAACATGAAATTAATTGAGTCTCAGTATGTGTGTTATAACCACGTTATGTGCCCGGGTCAGAACAAAACCCAAACTTGTCCTAAAAGAAGGTGGTAGCATCACAGATGAGGGAAATGTCAGTATTTCTGTGCATTTTTGTTGTTTTGTGGTGATTTCTAAATGAAGCTGAAGTTAGCTTCTCATTCAAATTTGGTACATTGAGGTGCCCACCTCAGAAGTGCGAGTTGACGTGGTGGTGGTGTGTTAGTGAGTGTGTCCACTCACTGTCCTCTATTAGACACACCTACCTTGTTGGTCCAGCGTTTAGATGTAATGTCAGAGACAGCAGCTCAGCACAGTTTGTGTTGGTCCTCTAGTCCTTCGTTGGTGCTCACAGGATGTAGTGAACTCCAGCAAATCTCCAGCAGAGCTGCTTGTACAAGCACAGACAAACACACCACCACCACATCAGTGTCACGGAGAATGATCCACAAAGTGCTTCTATAGGCTCAGTGGAGCTAACATGGACAATACATGTATATAAGAAGGTGATTGTGTGATCGTGTCTTTGTGAGGCTGCAGGTATAAACTGAGTTTGTTGCGAAAGAGAAAAGTTCCGAAGAAGTTTATTTTTTCCAAAGGTGACAATGTGAGGGCTTTTTCGTTAGGGCAGTTCTGTTATAATGAGCTATATTTTTCCTGTGCTACTATTTAACAAAGTAATTAACACGTATTCTTTTCTTGGTGACAACTGTTGTGATGCTGCCATGGAAACAAGGAGGAAAAAAGTTAATCTTGGAGATGTGTAAGTACAGAAACTATTAGCACGCTTTTAGCGTGGTGCCAGCGTTCAAACGGGGACGTGCGGAAGCTGCGGCGGCTACAAATTAAGCCTCTTCAAAAAAAATGGGCCAAAGGACTCGAGTGGTGGGCGGTCAGGAAGCTGAGTGTGTGTTTCTGCCGCGGAGCTGTGCTCCGGTGTGGACTGAGACAATTTTCCGAGGGCCTATAGGAGGAGGGAGAAAAGGAAAATCACAGTAATTGCATGCAGTGTGTTGACAGAGGCTATTACTGTACCGACGCTCAAAGTGAAGAACGTGAACCTCGGTAGTCCTCGGATTTCACACCCGACCAAAGTTTCACCAGCAACAGAAAGAGACTGAATTTAAGCTCTTGGAAAAGTTAGTCTAGTTTAGAAGTGTAGTCTTCAGTGCACTGCTGCTGTTTGTGTTATTTATTAAAGCAGTTCAGCTGCAAATCTAAGGTGTGGCTTTTCTCCTCATCTAAAGCCAAATAGACTCTGCATAATGTTTAAAATCTCAGTGCAACACCCGGCCAGCCTCTCCTTTAAAGAGAGACATGACTCTAAGAGACAGATCCTGTCAAGTTTGACTGAGACCTGTCCGAGATTGAGCGAGACCTGCCTGAGACTGAGCAAGACATGTCCGAGACTGAGCGAGACATGACGGAGACTGAGCGAGACATGACGGAGACTGAGCGAGACATGACGGAGACTGAGCGAGACATGACGGAGACTGAGCGAGACATGTCCGAGACTGAGCGAGACATGACGGAGACTAA
Organism: Crenuchus spilurus; assembly: GCA_036984385.1. NCBI lineage: Eukaryota > Metazoa > Chordata > Actinopteri > Characiformes > Crenuchidae > Crenuchus > Crenuchus spilurus. The sequence continues at coordinate 1,842 of BRDA01061142.1, read as the reverse complement.
GCGAGACATGACGGAGACTGAGCGAGACATGACGGAGACTGAGCGAGACATGACGGAGACTGAGCGAGACATGACGGAGACTGAGCGAAACATGACGGAGACTGAGCGAGACATGTCCGAGACTGAGCGAGACCTGTCCAAAACTGAGCGACACTTGTCCGAGACTGAGCGAGACCTGTCCGAGACTGAGCGAGACCTGTCCGAGACTGAGCGCGACTTGTCCGAGACTGAGCGACACCTGTCCGAGACTGAGCGCGACTTGTCCGAGACTGAGCGCGACTTGTCCGAGACTGAGCGAGACCTGTCCGAGACTGAGCGAGACCTGTCCGAGACTGAGCGACACCTGTCCGAGACTGAGCGACACCTGTCCAGGACTGAGCGAGACGTGGCCAGAGCGAGACCTATACAGAATTTGTTTTTGATTTTAAAAATTATTAAAGCTGTACATATCTTATAAGTGCCACACATTTACAGTTCTATTATTTCTGTCATTTTAGTTCTTTGACAATGAGGGTAAAAACCAGTTTACCTTCAAAATGAAAATTATTTTGTTAGAAAATATGATCGGTTATCTTTAATGTAAATAAAACAAGTCAGAAAACAATAGAAATGTTCGTCCATGTCTTTTTGCGTTGTCTGTTACCAAAACGTTGTATGTTATTTGGACCCTTTTGTCTCTTATAGAAGTTTAGATTTTTCTAAAAGCAAACCTACAGTCAACGTAGCTCGTTAATATGCATGGCCTTATTTGCATGTCCATTTTAATTAGCATAATGTCTTAATTGACTTAATGTACAGCTCTCATATATGTCCTCAACCACGTGGAGCAGTCTGTGAAGACCTAGATGAGCTTTGAGGGAGGTTTAGTGATGTATTTTGACAAACTGGGCTATTTCGGTGACTACTGAGTTCTACTGTTAAACTCACAGCTCCAGTTTTAAGGAAGCAAAATCTGGACTCGTGGCTGATTGGCGACATCTGAGGCGAGCTGAAGAGTCATTTTCTTCTTCATTCATCAATTACTGCCAAGACATCAAAGTTTCTGCTAAACTGAGAACAAACTCTCCATCAAAAGAAGAGAACAAAGACGCTGACGTGATGCCGGCGTGCTGTATTTACGTAAAGGTGCTTATTCTTCAGTGTGATTATACAGAAGCTCCTGATTATAGTCGTTTCAGGCTCCTCTGGACGAAGCTCTCGAAGATCTACCTTCACTGTCTTCATCCCACTGAGCTCATCTGTAAAAGGATCCGAAAAAGTTGAGAGATAAGTGGCGCCACACTGCTGAGACTGTGTGTGTGTGTGTGTGTGTGTGTGTGTTTAATCCAAGCGGAAGATTCCCCAAGTGAGCCATCGTCGAGAAAGAGCCCGTTCCCTTGTCAATAAGCATTCACCGCTGGCCCACTTATCTTTACTTAGCAGATTTGAGCTGTGCTGTGTGATAGCCATCACTCTGTGGGAGCGGCAGAGGAGATAAGGCTGCGAAAATGAGCGCCTTGTTTCATTTACAACTCTCCTTGATCCGTGCACCATGACAAATGCAACCTTATTTCAACAGATGACCGCAAAAAAATAAATAAATAAAGATCACGAGTTATGAATCACCTCCACTCAGTGTTTATGATTTTACACACAAGAAACACGGACTTACAGACACACAAGTTACAGACCTACAGATATAACACCTTTCAGTAGAGGTACTTCTGTGTGCCACATATGTATAGAACATATTACTCAGAGATATTATATACAGTGGTAACCCCACTAACGAGTATTCCAGGTAACGAGTCGAGATCTCGGAATATTTTTGTTCCAGGTAACGAGTAAAATTCCAAGTAACGA
>BRDA01061139.1:6471-17188 GCA_036984385.1 Crenuchus spilurus | reverse complement strand
ATGAGTAAACACATCTGTAATTATTTAGTAAACAAACAAGTAAACAAACCAGAATGTGTTTATATTTGACATTCTTCACAGTAGCACCTCTTGCACAGCTTTCTTGGCATTTTCTCAGTCAGCTTTATGAGGTAGTCACCTGGAATGGCTTTCAGTTAACAGCTGTGTCTTGTCAAGAGTTCATGACTTGCATTTCTTGCCTCTTAATGTGTTTGAGACATCAGTTGTGTGTCTACTTTGAAGTAAAGTCTAAAACATGTTTTGGTTTGTTTATCACTTTTAAGTTTACTACATGATTCATTATGTGTTCACTCAGAGTCTGGATGACTTCAGTGTTCATTTACAATGTAGGGAAAAAGAAAAAGTGAACGAGAAGATGTGTCCAAACTTTTGACTGTTACTGACTATATATAATTTTATTTAAAGTTTCAGTTTTGTTTCAGGTTCTGCTGATTTCCATTTCCCTCTCAGTTTCAGGGACATTACTGATACTGTGTTAGGGTGCAGAAATGTGCTGCTGGAATATCTCTGTGTAAAAGTTTCTTCATTACGCTTAAAGAAAGGAAATCCATCTACTGAATTACAGTTTGTGTTTTCTGAGTCATGAATGCCAGTGATGTCTTGAGGGGGAGTGAGGAGACAATATTGTTCACAAAAAAGCCCTTGGACAGAGTAGGCTTGCAACTTCTAAAGCTCCCCTGTTGCTGACTGTGGTGATGTTGACAGGAGCACATGATTAAGATGAAACGCTGCGTAGCTGTAACAGAGAAGCCTCTCTGATGCACTCTGAAGTTTCTGCTGAGAATCTATAGAATATTTTCTGTAGCAAATGATAAATGTTGTACAGATGCAAGTGTTTCAGAGACGCAGCTACAGTGGGTTCTCTGAGGGGAAGCTGCATCTGTTCCCACTTTAGCCTCACCTGCATTACATTTGTAGATAACTTTTCTGAGGCTTTGTTTATCCAGTCCCAAATCCCAGGATTCATTATCTTTAGTAATCACATGTCAATCAGGGGAAATGCTGAATAATAACAGTGTTTTATCTGTGCTGTTATTATTTTTAAAACTCTATAAACAGTGTACTCTTGTGATTGTGAGTTTATTTTAAATGCAGCACATTATTTCCATCTTCTTTTCAGGGTTTTGCTGAAACAGTCACTGTTTCTTAGTTTCTTTCTTGTTATTTTGACACATATATGGCCATGATTTACAGTACAGTACAGTCTAAGTGAAGTAGTTATAACATGAGTTTATTATATGTATTTATTACAGTGATATTCTGTAAAATTATCGGTCTTCACCGAATAAAAATCCTTGTATTGTATCTAAAATAGTTTAAAATAAAAATGCAAATCTAAAAGAATGTGTTTGCATAAGAGGTTGTACCTCTTATAATTGTGGGTTTGGCTGTGTTCAGAATTATCCAAGTCCTTGTGGGATTGTATTAATACAAGTAGTAAAATGGTCCTTACAACACATCACAAGGATCTCACTGTTTAATGGCATGAATCAGGAGAAGGGCACAAAACAATTTCCAATCCTATCAATATTCCATAGAACAGTGATTCTCAACTGGTGGGGACACGTTCTGGGTGGGTCGCAGACAGTTTGTAAAAAATAAATACATTTTAAAGCAATTAAAAATAATTAAAACTTAACTGATGATTTACTCGTCGTTTACCTTGAACAAAAAGACACAGAGAGGCAAGCGTCAGACCTGCACAGCATACACGTTGCCATGGTAACCACCATTTGTTTGCCCGTTACCCTTCTCTTTAAATTTGTGATGATGTTCAGAGGCAAGATGGCAAAACTCAAATATAAGCCGGAGCATTTGAAATGTGTATTTTTGTTCATTGAGGACAAACACGGACAGAAACCTCAGTGTGTTATTTGTAATGAAGTGCTGGGCATGAAAACATCCAAAATAATGTGACATTTACCAACAAAACACGTATGTAAAGCCAAGCCGGTAGAGCTTTTTAAAAAGAGGACTTCATGAGCTGAAGGCACAGACGTAATTTGGGGGTGGGACGGGACATGTCACTTTTGCTTTTTTAAACAGGCAGTTTTGGTCCCCTGTAGTTTTTACCTTCCAGAAACAATGTTAGGCTGTATGAAACGGAAACGAGTCGAGCATTAGGACCCAGCAGAAATCCAAGCCGCTCAATCTGAAGCCTGCTTAACTTTAGACCGCGCACAAGCTCATCGATTGGCTCTCCTGTTTCTTGCTAACGTGTGATTGGCTGTCCCCGCTGTCACTCTGAATCTGTGTCTGTGTGCGTGCAGCTACCAGTCTGTGATAAACCATCCATTTACATTACTCTAAGTGTAACTATTGTCAAAATAATTCAGAATTTCTGCTTATTTTTACTCAGAAATAAGGTATAATTTTATGTAAATGAGGTCTGTTGACCATACAGTTCAAACATAAGTGTAAAATTGGGTGGTAATGTGTTGGAGTGAAGTTGACTGAAATGGATTGGATGATAATTTTATGCTACATGCTTTCAACAGTTATATTATTATTAAATAAATATTTAATAATATGTAATAATATATTAACATATCTTTAATTATAAATATACATTTTATAATTGTAATATTAATTAAACTTATTATTAGTATTTTATTAACAGTAACAAGTAAAATACAAAACATAATTTGTAAATAATGTATTGTAATAATAATAATAGTTTTTAGTTAGTTTAATAATAGTAATGTAATTCATAATATTAATTTATGTTCCAGCACCTCGCCCCACCGGTCATGTCCCCCCAAAATCTTAAGGCTATTTTTTTTTTAAATTATTTGTTTAGCTCTGTATATTTATTTTTCCACCCTAAAAGAGTTCAGTTCAGTGGAAATATACAGATTAGGTGACATTAAAGGTTGAAAAATTCTGAAATGTTGTTTCATGTTGGTCAGATGAAAAATGTGGCATTTTTACAGGGGTGTGTATACTCTTTGTATCAGAATATTATGACCACCCTTTTTTTGGAATTAACTTGGCACTGGACGCTACAGATGCCATGTGACACGGTTTGCTGCACATATAAATAGACAAGTTCACTAGTCAGTATAGCCGAGAGCTAAAGAGATTGTTATGGGCAAAGGATATAGTTTGACTGGTGCTCAAAAGCTGATGATAGGGTACTGGTTGAAGGGTGGTAGCATCTCAGAAAGAGCTAACTTTGTGGGATGTTCTAGATTCACCGCAGTGAAAGTGTTTTTTCTTTTTGTCTGTGCGATTTGAGACTGTGATACAATTAATACATGATTCTGTTCCAGATAAACACAAGTACTTACAGCGTATGCAGCCATATGTATTCAGTTTAGTTATTTCTGCTGGAAAATGTACATTATCCTGGTTAATGGGACTTAACAAAAGAGTCCTGTTTACTGTTTATGTCTTACTTAGCTTGTTTGTCTTTGCTTCTGGCCTCCACAGTTGTTTTTTAAAGACTAAAGAAGGAAACATATACACAGCACAACTTTGCTTTTAATTTACATTTTAAGGTTTATATGAATGTTGATTCTTAACGCAAAACCTAAGAATGAATATCATAAAAACTAAATTGTCTGAAAGTGTTCACAACTTTAGAGCTTTTGCTGTCATTTAAAAAAAATATTTTCCATGATATTTGTAGGCTGGAGAGATTGCAGTGTGCACATGGAGTTGGGTGATAGCCTGCATAATATGTGCTGGTGTGCATGATGCACATGCTCAAACAGCTTGTTATGTGTACACCATTTGCACTGCCAGACTCTACCAAAATACTAATACTAACAATAATAAAAATAATAATAATAGTAATAATAATAATAGTAATAACAATAATAATAATAATAATAATAATAAATAAATAAATAAACAAATAAAATCATGGATGTATACGCTGTATTTCTGTGCCTTTGTCATTAGTTAACACTGACATTAACCTATCATCAATTTTAACTCATCAGGATTTGTCACTGTAAACAGAACATATGACAGCTAAAATGCACTTGTGAGTAATGTAATCATAACAAACATGTGAATATGCATTTAATTGGATAATGTACCTAAAGACTCTTCTAAAGTTCTCCTGCATTACTACTTTTTGCATGCAGTTCACAGATCCCAAATAAGACCAGTGTAGTTTATGCCATGTATTTAATTTTAGATGTCTTTCATACAAAATGAGTACATTACTAAACTTACATGTTAAATCAGTAGTATAGGTATATCAGACACTCTGATGTAGTCTGACATTCCCTGAGGTTTTACAAATTACACACATGTAAAATCACTTTTCCAAAGTGTTACACAAGCTTCTGTTCAGCACAAACTCAGCAACAACAGTGTCAGAACAGTAAGAGTGTCATAAATCTATATTCTGATTAAGTCTGCTCTAAACTTAGACTTTACAAAAACCTGTTTTCAAATGTGCTGATAAATTGTGAAACACACTCTAAACATTTCTAGTCATGACTTTTGAGCTCAGAACTGAATAAACAGAGGTGTTGACTACACACTGCTCATTACAGTTTTTAGACATTGTATGTGGTTTTATTTCTAAAGCTTAACTAATGTGAGGTGACACCCTGTTTTACTCTGTCACTGTGAGTCACTAAACCTACATTGAATATTTATGTGAGAGGTGAGAGGTCTTTGTTCTTGTGAGCACTCTTTGTTTATAGAGACCAAATTTCAGTGCCACTAATCCTCCACTGACATGTCTGGAATGACTACTTTGTTGTCATATGAATGACAGATCACGTGATTGAGTGGAGAAAAAAGTGTCACACTCTGACTTGTGGTGAAAAATGTGTCTCTGCTTATTTATGCTCCTTTCACAAATAACTAAAATATATATTTTGATTCAGTATATATGTATATTGAAAATTAGACTCTTTAGGGTTTCTTACGTATGTTCAGTTTTGTTTCTACGACAAAATCCTGCACAGATATAAAAATGTTTTTGTGGAATTTCAGTTTTGTTCTGTCGGCAGGAGCGCCAATTCCACAGGGTTATTTCACCAGATTAGTATGAAATAAGTGAAGTTCATTAATGTTATTTAAGAAAGTAGTGATGCTACATTTTACAGTGTAAAAAGCAGTGACTTAAAAAAAGTTAGTGTTAAAATTGTATTTGTGTAATGAATGCTTTAAAAATAAGCTTCAACTGAAAGCTTCACAGTGTACATTGTTGAACTCAGTGAGTTGAAGTACAGACCATTTTTACACAGCAAGCTTGTTCAGTAATACTGCCATTTGTGGTCAAGCATTGAGCTGCCAACTGCGTGTTTTTTTTTCTTTGTGGTCTCTTAGGCAGTCTGACAGCATTGTAGTGTCAGGATTTGCAAGCGTTTGGCTGGTAGCCATTTTAGCATAGAATGCCACTATTTTTAAAGCTTAAAGTACTTTTCTGTCAGCAGCAATTTTCTCTGCCCTTCTGCTCTCCTCTTTTGTTACTTTTCCCAATCATTATCTGGCAGAAAATTTATCCTGTACTAAAAAAAATTACCATCAAGAATTATCACGTCAGCAAGTTTGCTGAGTCATAGGTTTGGTTTGCGTTGGTGTGACTGGTTCCCATCACTGTTAGGATGAGCTTCAGGTATGTTCTGCCAGCGGGAACAGAAGGGCCGATAAATGGGAACTCAGCAGGAGTAATGTCCCGGCTGTCCCTACAAAAGAGGAGTCTTCACTGAAGCTGTCGTAGCAAGCCCTGGAGCATGTGTCTCAATTCAACACACTAACCACAGTGTGTACAGTGGCAGTGTCATTTGATAGTGAGGCTTAAAGAGCTCTTTTAGTCTTTCTCTCTGGATTACTAGAAGTCATATATATATATATATATATATATATATATAAACAATCTGTAAACAATCAGCTGTTGACAGTCCTAATAAGTGCAAAAAAATGTATGTAAATGTTTCACCTTCTAAACTCACAGAAGGAAGTTATGACATAAACTTTTCACAGATTTTTGTATAAGATGACCCATGTTACCATGATCCATGATGCAGAGAGGCTTTTCTGTTTCTTTTGTTAGATAAGGTCTTCAGATGGGTGAATTGTGGCTTTCTGGCTTTTAGTTTGTAATATGATGAAGTTACACTGATGCAGGCTACAGCATCATCTAATCATCACAGTGTAACACCAAGTCAGTTACACTTCAGTCTGTCCAAGCCTACTGTCAATGATCACCTGCTTTAGTGCAAATGAAAGTGACAACAGCTGCACTGGCCAGTCAGCAGTAAGACAACCACAAAAAAATGAATGCTTTTGCTTGTGGTGGCCACAGACACTTAATCTCTCCTCATCCTTCCTTACTGAGTCTTCTCTAGTTTGGCATTTTACTAGTGTCTTTGTCACTACTGGGAGCATGAGGTGGTCCCTGCAGCCCATTCAGCTTGCACAGGTAGTCCAGCTGCTCCAGGATGTCACATCATTATGTGTTATCGCATGAATGTTTGCTGTATCTCCCAGCATGGGGGCATGGGGGAGATACCAGGACACTGTTACATGAGGACAACTGGACAGAGCCATAGAATGGCAGCATGAATGATATTCTTAATTAGTAGCCAACTCCAGTCCTGGAGAGCCGGTGTCCAGCACAGTTTGGTGATCTTTGTGCTCTGATACTACAATTAAACCTGCTAATTGCCTGCTGAGTTGAATCAGGTGTGTTTGATCAGGGAGATCACCAAACTGTGCAGGAATGTGGGTCTCCAGGACTGGGGTTGGCCACCCCTGACCTAAAGGGATCAATAAAGTTCTATCCATCCATCCATCCATCCATCCATCCATCCATCCATCCATCCATCCATCCATCCATCCATCCATCCATCCATCCAAAAAGGTTAGAAAAAGTTCATATGTTTGTAAACAAAGGGCTTTAAGACACATCCGGGTGAATAAAGCTTAACAGATGAGAATGGTGTGACATTGTGAGAGCACTTACTAGAAAATGTTGGGGGTCAGTGTGGGGCTGTAATGCCACGTGTAAAACTGATAACACTTTTTCCCCTGATTTCCTGCTGAGTGCACATGGTGGTCAGAGTGTGCAGTCAGTTTCTGGATGATACAGGCATCGATGCTATTGATTGGCCCTCAAGTTCCCAGACCTGAATCTAATTCAGAGCCTCTGGGATGTTATGTATGAGTGCATTTAATGCCACTCAAGTAGTCCCACAAACAGTCTGTCCATGATGTCACTGATGCAGGTCTGGGAGGAGATTCCTCAGGCAGTGCGTTTATACATGTAAAGATTTTCAACTTAAATATATATGTTCCTGAATTTTTTGAGCTGTGTATATATGTTAAAATCACATTTTCAGTTATATTTCAGAACCTACAGAAATACTAAAAGTGGTAAAACGTTTTCTGCAGTCTGCCACGCATAAACATGTCCTTTATATTTCACAATAACTAGATGTGCAGACGTCTGTAATTGTATTTTTAAGTCTTTTAAAGTTTAAACTTTGTGGAGGACACTATTTAGAAAGTCGTAAACATAAATGCTCATGTGTAGAATGTACTTCCAGCTTCCAGTTGGGAATATGATCAGCTATAAGCATTTACACAGCTCATCTTCTTTTGTTTAACTGATTATTTACAGGATTACACAAATCGTTCATTCAGATACATCAGATTGACCTTAACTGGACTTTTTGAGATTGAGGTGTGGAGACGGAAATATTCTATTCCAATTGAGCTTTTAGTCCATTTATTAATGGATCATTAGACTGCATGTAATCCATCTTTATTGATTTATTGTTACAGTGAAGGTGCACCGCTTGCAGTTCATTGACCAGGTCCTTCATGTGGTTTTAGATTATTTGTGCTCTGCAGTGTTGGACCTGTGGCACATTGTTGTTTTATGGATGGCTTTATGGAAAGCTAACTTGTCTTTTTCTGGAAAACTGTCACAGTCAGTGTTAGACAGTCTTGGCAGAAAAAAAATCAAGCCTTCTGTTGTCATTATTTGCAGCTATTGACTGTTTTGTGCCTTGCTAGACCATACATCCTTTGTCAGTGCCTTGAAAGTTCCTGAGCTGTAGGCTGAAGACTTCACAGCTCGTAGGAGGCCATTTTGACAAATTTCTTGTTCAATACGCAACAAATACCTGAGCTAGTGTCTCTAACATGGCTGCCATTGTCTTAGGATTGTAGTAGTGATAAGGGAGTGATTGGGGTGTTAGCTTGTCTCCACTAGAGGTCATGAATTATGCACAGCAGCTTGTACTACAATAAAGCAACCCAGGCCCTGTTAAATTAACCCCCCTCTCCTGAAGCTCCCACAGCAATGATGGCACTTTTAGTGTCAGTGCAGCATTTTTTAATGTGCTTAACCCTGAGACAGGATAGCAGTGGCTCTCTTGTCATCAGTAAAAAGTTTAATCGGAGAACTCCTGAGGTACAGTTCTTGTGGCATGGTTAATGACTGACCTTTTGGATGAGTGTTTTGGGGATATGTGAAGAATGTGCCTGCCATGCTGCAGCTAAAGCTTTAGCCGTAGCCTGACCTTGAGTGCATTGGTAAACACTGGGCTGTGGTTTATGTTGGAGTCTCGCTCTGTAATGGCCACATATCTGTAATGTGTCACCAAGGACAGTGACTCTATAGAGGATCCTTATTTGAACCTGCAGCAATGGGTTACTGGAATGTTCTGCCAGACATGTTTCTGATTTCTGTTTGCTCTTGTCCTGTCAATGTCTACCCACTTATCTCACTGTCTGTTCATAGCAGGTGTCCATTTATTTGTTATGTACTCCTGAGCTTGGTCTTTAAGTAGTATTAGCAATTATGTATCTCGTTGGCAAAGAAATTGGACAAATAATTGCAATTTCAGTTTGAGGTAGAGACAGTTTAATTAGTCTGACATGTTCGTGCCCTGCTAATTGGGATAGGCTATTTAGGTAGAGTTAAAAATGTGGCTTGGTGTTACTCTTTGTATAATTTACATACAGTAGAAATGTGCCTGTTTGCATTATTGTTTCTGTCAATTTAAAGTAAATCAGTAAGTCTGAGCAATTAGTTATTATATATATATATATATATATATATATATATATATATATATATATATATATATATGTATATATATATATACACTATTGTTTGACAGAAGTGACTTTTAGCCATGAAGCTGTAATTTTGACTATGACCATATTACGGCCATATTTTCACTGTAATATTTTTGAGAATTATTGAAAAATACTCTCTTTGCTACATTTCATTTGGAAGCAGATAATTTGAACAGGAATAATTGGAATTTCTACTATGCTAAGTGAAGACTCGTTCACCTCTACAAGAAACTGTTTAAAAAAATTGTCCCATTTTAGTGTACAGTTTCTCTTTAGTTTGAGAATTTAATACACTGAAACAAAACAGAAATACTTAATCAAATGTGCCATAATTTTCCAATAAAATGAAATGCAGATGTTTGGTGTCTGGAAGAGGTATGTTCATTTATTTTTAAATTAGAAAATTAACAAAGCATGTACAAAACCCATTTCCACTAAAGTGTGGACACATTCTAAAAATGCAATGCAACTGAAATCTGTCATTTGTTCATTCATTTGAACCATTAACAGACAAAAGGACAAAAAAAGGTTTTTCAGTGATCTTAATATAAACACATGTGCTTGCAACTCTCAAAAAAGGTTGAGGCAGAGAAGAAATAAAACTGAACAGGTTATAGTGGAATATTTCACTATTAGCAGGTAACTGGTAACAAATGAGATTGCCAAAACTGAGTGTAAAAAGAGCCACCAAACGTCAAGGATGTGTCATGGTTCACCACTTTCTGCCAAACCTGCTGGGAGAGTTGTCCGTCAGTTTGAAGACAGTGTTTCTCAGCACACGCTTGTAAATATGTGAGGTCTTTCACCATCTACAGTTCATAATATCATGAAAAGAGTCAGGGAGTCAGAGGAAATCTTGTGTATAAAGGCCATGAAAGGAAACCACGGCTGAATGTGTATGAACACCCATGTGTACTGTAGAAGATCTGCATATATGAGAAGGTATCACTGATGTGGAGGATTATAATGGTATTTTATTAGACTTATGCTACCATCAAGACATCTCTTACATCTCATTCTGCAGAAGTCACAACAGTGTGGCTTCATAGACATTGTGTGTGTGTGTGTGTGTGTGTGTGCTTGACTGGTTTGCCTGCAGTTCAGATCTGTCTCATAGTGTAGATGTATGGCACACTGTGAAGAGGAGAATTGGACAACAGCAACCACAGACTGTTGAGCAGCTCAACTTTTGTATACAGCAAATGGGCAAAAAATCCTCTTGCAAAAATAACAATTAGTATCTTACATTCCCAAACTATTGTCATGTCATGTCATACGCCGTCATCACTTCGCGATGGTAGGCTGCACAGACGAGTCACTTCTCTCCAATGTCATCTGTCTCTGGTTGCTTGTAGCAGGTTAGCACCTGATAATCCAGTCCATGTCTTGATGTTATCCATCCAGGTTATTCTTGGTCTTCCACGTCTAAAAACGTTCTCCTAAAAAACGGGTAAACGACATATGTTTTCAACTCGACGAGTTGTCAGACACCAACGACAACAGGTTAAGAGGAGAAGTGTCACACGGTATGTAGATGTGATACTCTGTCTAGACTTGACGTCCGTTTGGTCAGTTCGTGTGTGTGTGTGTGTGTGTGTGTGTTACAGATACTTCGGTGTGACAACACTGAAGACGT
>BRDA01061122.1:0-11614 GCA_036984385.1 Crenuchus spilurus | reverse complement strand
ACAGCTTTTCTACATCTCCGTAATATTTCCAAGTTAAGAAATGCCTTATCCCTACAGGATGCAGAAAAATTGGTACATGTGTTCATTACTTCTAGCTTAGATTACTGTAATGCACTGTTATCAGGATGCTCAAACAGGAACTTAAATAAACTTCAATTAGTTCAAAATGCAGCAGCCAGGTTTAAATTGTTTATTTAATAGTAAGTTTATAAATAATTTCTATGCACATAAGGACTATGCATTAAAGTGGTATTCCATCGATATTATTTACTTATATTAATGTTTAAGGAGAAAAACAAATCAGAGTTTTTTTGTGACATGTGTAAAATTGCAGAGGCTTTCTGAATCAGAAACATTCACAACAGTGGTGATAGGAACCATTTGTAGCAAACCTCACAGAAAGTTAATATGTTACAAATTTTCCTAAAGCCTGAGACATTGTTTAACAACTAATGTTGGGGTTGAGGTTTTAGCATAAAAATACATGATGGATATGTGCATTCAGGGCTTTATGAATGGCTACATGTGGCATGTTGCATTACCTAGTCCCTATCACCATTCATTGTAAAGAATTTTTGGTGGTCATTTTCCTTACAGTGCACCCTTTTCCATCAAAACACTGAATAATCATTTAAATGGAGCCATTACTCCTACTGGCATACATATGAAACATTTAGAGAAATGCCGTTAACATGCAATAAGTGTGATTTAATTGAGGATAGTAATTGATCAAATAATACAAATTGAACAAAACACATTCATACAACTTTGGAATTTCTTTCCTCATCCTGTTCTTATTAGATAACCCCATAAGAATACATCAGCAAGGTTTGGGGCATCTGTTATGTTTTAAGCTCTCCAGATCTATCTACTTCCAGTCCTAAAGATAAGCTTGAGGCTCTGCCTCTGAATCCAGTGCTTCCAGGTGCATCTCCTGTCTGTTTCTCTGCTCTGACATTTAAGAGCTCCTGGCATCCGTTTGAAGTCACACAGAGCATTAACTCTGATTTCCTGTTCCAAATCCCCACATAGGCCAATAAAAGGCTTCAGCAGGTCAGACAGCTACCAAAAAGAATTCATCGTCCACAAAAATTTTGAACAAACAAACCTGGCATTTACTTGTTATTAAGAGACAAAATGAACTCCTTGCCTTATATGACACAGACACACCATAGTACCATCCTTTCTAAGTCTGTTGTTTGCAGATTTGTTAATTTTTTATTTTCATATTTTTGGTCTAAACAGATTTTTTTCTTTAAATGTTTGTTCCACATGTATTATAGTGATTCCCTACAGTTTGGAAATATACCTGAGGGGAGATTCGAGGAACAAGGCTGGTATTCTAATACACACCACACCACAACTACACAACCTGGCAAAGTGAAATTTCAGTGCCATTTGTGAATGCAGCTTTATATTCCATAGTCCATAGTTTATAGATAAACTTGTGTAGTGAACTTGAATGATAGAAAAAATCCTAACTGAAAAAGCAGTTGAACATTCAAATTGTACTTTAAGTTCTATACATGTCAGCTCTCTTTACTAAAGAAAAAAAAACCTTCTTTAAGAGAGAAGTGGGAATTATATTTGTCTTATGGTACAGTGAGTTTCCATATTGTAAATAAAGTGGAAACAAGATTCTAAAACCATAAATCTGGTTCAGCTGGAGATGCCTCTGGCATGGAAGCATCACATTTGACCAGAATCTGTTACTGGAAATAGGCCAAGGAGCTTATCAAGAGCCATTATTCTACAGTGGAGAACACTCCATGTTGTTTCCATGCTCTTTTTTTTTTTAATCTCATATATGTATTCATACCCCTTGAACTTTTTCACATTTTGTCACCTTACAACCACAAACTTAAATGTATTTCATTGAGATTTTAAGTGATAGACCAACACAAAATACCACATAATTGTGAAGTGGAATGAAAATGATACATGTTTTTCACACAATGTGATGAGAATGATAGAGATGACGGAAGATGCTACGCTGGTGGATTTGAAATTTAAATTAAAAAAACTTTCAGATGGAAGTACAAACAAAAATATTATTTGCACTTTATGCAGGAAGGAGTTTGCTGACCACAGGAGCAGTTCCACCCTTCGTTACCACCTCAACGCAAAACATGTTGGGGCAAGCACTCAGGTTAGTAATGTTAGCGTAGTTGCTAAATATGATGATACTGCTAGTGTGAGCAAACGTGTTGCCAGTCAACACTTGACCATATTTCGGGGTTCAAATTCAAAAATAAAATGTCAAAGTCCAAGTCAGACAAATTGAATAATTCACTGGTGAGACGGATTGGGTTACAAAGGGTTACAAGAGACGCTGCAAATTGCGTCAGGTGATGCAAGTTACGAACTGCCGTCCAGAAAGACAATGTAAAAAAAAATCCAGTAGCTGTATGATGAGGAAAAGGAATCCAAACAGGTTATTGTGAAGAGCACCACAAATGTGGTTCTGACTGTTCTCTCATGCCTGTAGTTTGCATTTTAACAAGCTCTGCTTGGCGTGCCACCTGTATTGCCTTTTCCAGAGTAAGCTCAGCCTCTAAGCTGCAACTTCTCAGACACATCACGATCAGCCACACCAATCACTATACGATCCCGTGTCTGCTCATCTTTGGATGCCCCAAATTCGCAGTGCTCTGCCATCTCATACAAACTCCTGACAAATGCCTCAACACTCTCCCCACTCCTCTGTGCTCGTTTATTGAAGCACGCGCGCTGGTGCACAAAATGGTCATCAAACTTTTTCACCACTGCATCATAATAGTCAGCCTCATCCTCTGCAGTAAAGGTAAACGTACTGAAAATAGGCTCTGCTTCATTGCCCATTGCATAAAGAAGGGAATTAACTTGTACATCACCATCTTCCTGATCAAGCTTCGTCGCAATTCTAAAGCGGGAGAAACGCTGTCTCCAGACAGGCCATGAAGCTGGCTGCGTGAAGTCAAAGGCTGCTGGTGCATGGAACTTCAACATGAAAGCTCGTTATTCTTCTTCACTCCAGAGGCATATGAATTCGCCACTTCTGACACCATGTAATGATGCACGGAGAGTTAACTCTCTTAATCCAAACTCTTTATTAAAGTTAGGAACAAACACGTTGGCACAAAAGGCACACTTACTTCAAAATGACCACATGCTGCCGTCGCTTCCCGATGATGTCATATTCCCCCCATCCAATGGGAGCCCACTCTATAAACATACCACTTAGGAAAGCTGGTGTTTACTAACTATAACAATGCATGACAGCGGTTGCTATGGGCCTCAAGGTGGTTGCTATGGGCCCCAATGCGGTTACTATGGCACCCAAGGCGGTTGCTATGGACCCCAAGGCGGTTGCTATGGCACCCAAGGCGGTTGCTATGGCTCCAAAGGCGGTTGCTATGGGCCCCAAGGCGGTTGCTATGGAACCCAAGGCGGTTGTTATGGATGCAGTACATCAATTTTGGTGGCTGATGGGACACAGAAGCTCTCTGGCTTGAGTGTATGTGAAAATGAATGGAAGTCAATGGGATGAACGAGTGATGAAAAGATGACAAAAAGAGGAGTGCCGGTCAGTATGGCTCTGCACTAGAGCTCTATTAACTAATCTATCAAAGCCGACAAGTATCAAGCATTGATAACCGAATGCTTTAAATGCAATGATGTGCTTAATTACAAATTGACTATAAAAGCTGGATTTGAATCTTCAACCTTAGCATGACCAAATAACTTGTACAGTCATCTGCTCAACCAACTGCTATCAGAGGTGAGAGGAATAAGGAAGGGAAAACTGAATGAACCCTATGATGTCCTTAATTATGCTGAAAGTTACTGATGGGAAGTATAACACCAAATGGCACCTAATGCACCCAACAGCGAGCTTTTAGCACCCTGTTTGAGGCAGTTGTGACATTTTGCACCAAATGTCCCATATGCGCCGAATAAGTGGGGCTAGCATGCTGAAAGTTTCTGATGGCATGTATAACATCAAATGGCACCATGTGCACCCATATGAAAACCGAATAACTTATATCCTATGATGTCCTTAATTACATGACTATAAAAGATGGATTTGAACCCTCAACGTTAGTTTTACCAGATAAGTAATACCGTCTTCTGCTCAACCAACTGAACTATCAAAGCGGACAGGTATCAGGCATGGAAAACCAAATGCTTTAAACCCTATGATGTCCTTAATCACAAATTGACAATGAAAGCTGTTTTTGAACCCTCAACTTTTGTTTTACCAGAAAACTAGTACAGTCCTCTACTCAACCACCTGAAATATGAAAGCTGACAGGTGTCAGGTAAGAAAACCAAATGCTATAAACCCTATAATAGATTCAAAGTCAATACAAAAGATGGATTTGAACCCACAGTCTAAGCATTTCTAGATAAGTAATACAGTTGTGTGCTCAACCAACTGACCTATCAAAGTTGACAAGTAGTTTGCCAAAACAACCATATGCTTTAAACCCTATGATGTCCTTAATTACTTGTATCCTTGACTATGAAGCTGGATTTGTACCCTCAACCTTAGTATTACCAGATACCTAGTAAAGTATTCTACTCAATCAACTAAGCTATGAAAGCTTAGAATTACCAGATATGTAAGAGAGTTTTCTGTTCAACCAACTGACCTATCAAAGCCTTAAAAACGCTTAAAACGCAATGATGTGCTTAATTACAAATTGACTATAAAAGCTGGATTTGAATTCTCAACCTTAGCACGACCATTCCCTCACTGGTTTCAAGAAACTCCTAAAATCCGAGCTCTTCAAAGAGCACCTGCCCAACTACTCCCCATGAGTACTGATATGCATTCAACATTCAATATCGGAATGTTAATTATTTAACTTTAGTGTTTTTCTGCATCTGTACTTTTATACTATTGTAAGTCGCTTTGGATAAAAGCGTCCGCTAAATGCAATGTAATGACCAGAGAACTTGCAAAGTCATCTGCTCAACCAACTGAGCTATCAGAGCTGAGAAGTATCAGGCACGGAAAACCGAATGAATCCTATGATGTCCTTAATTATGCTGAAAGTTGCTGATGGGAAGTATAACACCAAATGGCACCTAATGCACCCAACAGTGAGTTTCTACCACGCTGTTTGAGGCACTTGTGACATTTTACACCAAATGTGCCATGTGCGCTGAATAACTGGGGCTAGCAGGCTGAAAGTTTCTGATGGCATATATATACCATATGCATCCAACGACGAGCTTCTAGCACGCTGTTTGAGGAAGTTGTGTCATTTTGCTCCAAATGTGCCATATGCGCCAAATAACTGGGGCTAGCAGGCTGAAAGTTACTGATGGCATGAATTACACCAAATGGCACTATATGCACCCAACAGCAAGCTTCTAGCCTGCTGTTTAAGGAAGTTGTGAAATTTTGCACCAAATGTGTCATATGCACCGAATAACAGGATAGCAGTTTGAAAGTTTCTGATGGCATGTATAACACCAATTGGCACTATATGCACCTAACGGCAAGCTTCTAGCATGCTGTTTGAGGAAGTTGTGACATTTTGCTCCAAATGTGCCATATGCGCTGAATAACTGGGGCTAGCTGGCTGAAAGTTGCTGATGGCATGTCACGCCGATTGAGGAAGTTGTGAAATTTTGCAGCAAATGTGCCATATGCGCTGAATAATGGGATAGCAGTTTGAAAGTTTCTGATGGCATGTATTACACCAATTGCCACCATATGCACTCAACGGTGAGCTTCTAGCATGCTCTTTGAGGAAGTTGTGACATTTTACAACTAATGTACCATATGCACTGAGTAACTGGGGCTAGCAGGCTGAAAGTTACTGATGGCATGAATTACACCAAAGGGCACTATATGTACCCAACAGCGAGCTTCTAACATGCTGTTTGAGGACGTTGTGACATTTTGCACCAAATGTGCAATATGCACCAAAAAACTGTGGCTAGCAGGCTGAAAGTTGCTGATGGCATGTATATCTCCAAATATCTAGCACACTGTTTGAGGAAGTTGTGACATTTTGCTCTAAATGTGCCATATGCATCGAATAACTAGGGCTAGCAGGCTGAAAGTTGCTGATGGCATGTATAACACGAAATGGCACCATATGCACCCAACGGCGACGTTCTATCATGCTATTTGAGGAAATTGTGACATGTTGCACCAAATGTGCCATGTGCACCGATAAAGTATGTCTAGCAGGCTGAAACATTCTGATGGCATGTATAATATTGAATGGCACCTTATGCACCCAGAGGCTTCTAGCACACTGCTTGAGGCAGTTGTGAGATGTTGGACCAAATGTGCCATGTGCACCAAATAAGTGGAGCTAGTAGACTGAAAGTTGCTGATGGCATGTATAACAGCAAATGGCACCATATGCACCCAACGGCGAGCTTCTATCACACTGGTTGACAAAGTTGTGACAATTTGCAGCAAATGTGCCATATGTGCCCAATAAGTGGGGCTAGCACACTGAAAGTTTCTGACGGCATGTATAACACCAAATGGCTCCATATGCACCCAACAGCAAGCTTCTAGGACACTGTTTGAAGTATTTGTGACATATTACACCAAATGTGCCACATGTACATAAGTGGCGCTAGGACATAAGTGGCGCTAGGACATAAGTGGCGCTAGCATGCTGAAAGTTGCTGATGGCATGTATAACACCAAATGGCACCCTATGCACCCAACAGAGAGCTTCTAGGACACTGTTTGAGGAAGTTGTGACATTTAACACCAAACAAGCCATATGCGCCGAATAAGTGGGGCTAGCACGCTGAAAGTTGATGGCATGTATAACAACAAATGGCAACATATGCACTCAACAGCGACCTTCTAGCACGCTGTTTGAGGAAGTGGTGACATATTACACCAAATGTGCCATATGTACCGAATAAGTGGCGCTAGCATGCTGAAAATTGCTGATGGCATGAATAACACCAAATGGCACCATTTGCACCCAACGACCAGCTTGTAGCACGCTGTTTGAGGTAGTTGTGACATTTTACACCAAATGTGCCATGTGCACCAAAAAAGTTTGTCTAGCAGGCTGAAAGATTTTGATGACATGTATAACACCAAACGGACCTTATGCTCCCAACGGCGAGTATCTGGCATGCTGTTTGAGGAAGTTGTGACATTTTGCACCAAATGTGCCATATGTGACAAATAATTAAGGCTAGAAGGCTGAAAGTTTCTGACGGAATGAATAACACCAAATGGCACCACATACAACCATCGGCGAGAATACAGAACGCTGTTTGGGATATTGTGACATTTTGCACCAAACTTTCCTTATTGGCCAAATAACTGGGGCTAGAATGTTGAAAGTTGCTGACATCATGTATAACACCACATGGCCCCATATGCACCCATCGGCGACTTTCTATCATGATATTTGAGGAAGTTGTGACATTTTGCACCAAATGTGCCATATACAACAAATAACTGAGGCTAGAAGGCTGAAAGTTGCTGACGGCATGTAAAACAACAAATGGCACCATATGTACCCAACGGCGTCCTTCTATCACAATATTTGAGGAAGTTGTGAAATTTTGCACCAAATGTGCCATATGCGACAAATACCAAAGGCTAAAAGTTGCTGTCGGCATGTATAACACGCAATGGCACCAAATAGACCCAACGGCGATACTCTAGAATGCTGTTTGGGGAAGTTCTGACATCTTGCACCAAACTTTCCTTATGGGCAAAATAACAGGCTAGCATGCTGAAAGTTGCTGATGGCATGTATAACATCAAATGGCACCATATGCACCCAAAGGCGTCAATCTATCACGATATTTGAGGTTGTTGTGACGATTTGCACCAAATGTGCCATATGAGACAAATAAGTGAGGCTAGAAGGCTGAAAGTTGCTGACGTCATTTATAACACCAAATGGAACAATATGCAACCAACGGCGTCCTTCTATCATGATATTTGAGGAAGTTGTGACATTTTGCACCAAATGTGCCATATGCAACAAATAACTAAGGCTAGTAGTTGCCGACGGCATGTATAACACAAAATGGCACCAAATGCACCCAACGGCGAGATTCTAGAATGCTGTTTGGGGAAGTTGTGACATTTTGCACCAAACTTTCTTTATGCGCCAAATAACTGGAGCTAGAACGTTGAAAGTTGCTCATGTCTTGTATAACACCAAATAGCACCATGTGCAACTAAAGGCGTCCTTCTATCACGATATTTGAGGAAGTTGTGACATTTTGCACCAAATGTGCCATATGTGACAAATAACGAAGGCTAGTAGTAGCTGACGGCATTTATAACACAAAATGGCACCAAATGCACCCAACTGCGAGATTCTAAAACCATGTTTGAGGAAGTTGTGATATATTGCAGCAAAGTTCCTTTATGTGCCAAATAACTGGGGATAGAAGGTTGAAAGTTGCTCATGTCTTGTATAACACCAAATGGCACCATATGCACCCATCGGCCTCCTTCTATAATGATATTTGAGGAAGTTGTGACATTTTGCACCTAATGTGCCATATGCGACAAATATGTGAGGTTAGAAAGCTTAAAGTTACTGACATCATGTATAACACCAAATGGCACCATGTGCAACCAATGGCATCCTTCTATCAGGATATTTGAGGAAGTTTTGACATTTTGCACCAAATGTGCCATATGAGACAAATAACCGAGGCTAGAAGGCTGAAAGTT
The DNA here is from genome assembly GCA_036984385.1 of Crenuchus spilurus. Lineage (NCBI taxonomy): Eukaryota > Metazoa > Chordata > Actinopteri > Characiformes > Crenuchidae > Crenuchus > Crenuchus spilurus. The sequence continues at coordinate 2,934 of BRDA01061122.1, read as the reverse complement.
GCTGACGTCATTTATAACACCAAATGGCACAATATGCAACCAACGGCGTCCTTCTATCATGATATTTGAGGAAGTTGTGACATTTTGCACCAAATGTGCCATATGCGACATATAATGAAGGCTAATAGTGTCTCACGGCATGTATAACACAAAATGGCACCAAATGCACCCAACGGCGAGATTCAAACAATGTCCACAGCTCCTTAAACGTCTCTGGAAGATCCTGAGGGTGATCTGGCGGAGAGGGAAGGTTGCTGTCCAGTGGAGGTATGCCGAGGGAGTCTGGATCCCAAAGGAGTAAAATCTTTTTCAAGATCCTGTCCCAACGTCTGACAGATTTCCTCTTGAAGAACACCTACATTGACATCTCAGTTCAGAAGGGAGGAGTCCCAGGAGTATCTGGATGTCTGGAGCATACAGGTGTGGTGACACAGCTGATCCGGGAGGCAAGAGAGAACAAAGGAGACCTGGCAGCTCTCTGGCTTGACTTGACCAATGCCTACGGATCTATTCCACACAAGCTTGTTGAAAGAGCACTGAGAAGTCACCATGTTCCAGACAAATTCCGTAGTCTCATCATGGACTATTATGACAACTTCTGCATGCGAGTCTCTTCAGGCCAAATAACATCTGCATGGCATCGCCTAGAGAAGGGGATAATTACCGGCTGTACCATCTCTGTAGCACTCTTCTCATTAGCCATAAACTGGATTGTTAAGTCTGCTGAGGTAGAAGGCAGAGGGCCTAAATCAAGATCTGGGACCCGGCAGCCCCCTTTAAGAGCCTTTATGGATGACTTAACAGTGACAACAACATCATTTCCAGGGTGCAGGTGGCTCCTTCAGGGTTCAGCTTTAAGCCTACCAAGTCCAGGTCTCTGGTGCTAAGGAAGGGTAAGGTGTCTGACCACTTCCATTTCACCCTGGGAGAGGTCACAATTCCATCAGTGACTGAGAAACCAGTCAAGAGTCTGGGCAAGATCTTTGACAGCTCCCTGAAGGACTCGGCTGCCATACAACAAACCAAAAGGGACTTGTCCACCTGGCTTACAGCAATTGATAAATCTGGCCTTCCCAGAAAATTTAAATCCTGGATTTACCAGCATGGAGTCCTGCCAAGACTGCTCTGGCCTTTGTTAGTCTATGAAGTACCAATAACAACGGTAGAAGCTCTAGAGAGGACGATTAGCCAGTTTCTTAGGAGATGGCTGGGACTCCCTTGGTAGTTGAGCAGCATCACACTATATGGCCATTCCAACAAGCTGCACCTTCCTTTCAGTAGACTAACAGAGGAGTTTAAAGTCACCCGCTCCAGAGAGGTCTTGCTGTATAGAGACTCTAAAGACTTCAAAGTTGCAGCAGCAGGCATTCTTGTGAAGACCAGGAGGAACTGGCAGGCGAAAGAGGCTGTCACCAAAGCCGAGGCACGTTTAAGGCATAAAACACTGATGGGCTCCGTTTCAACGGGTCGAGCAGGTTTGGGTTGTTTTCCGAAGCCACAGTACGATCTGGCCCAGGGAAAGGAGAAGCGCCAACTGATCCAGGATGAGATACGAGCAGAGGTAGAGGAAGAACGCTACAGCAAGGTGGCTGGCATGTCTAAACAAGGAGCATGGACCAATTGGGAGAAGGCAGTGCCCCGTAAAATCACTTGGTCAGACCTCTGGAAAGCAGAACCATCCAGCATTAAGTTTCTCATCCAATCAGTTTATGATGTCCTCCCTAGTCCAGCGAACCTGCACATCTGGGGATTGGTAGACACCCCTGAGTGCAAGCTGTGCAAGAAGAAGGGCACCCTGGAACACATTTTGAGCAGCTGCTCAAAAGCACTAGGGGAGGGGCGGTACCACTGGCGCCATGACAAGGTATTAAAAGCTTTTTCAGACTCTATCAGCACAGCGGTCCAGCACAGCAAAACCCAGGCAGCCCCCAAGAGGGCAATTACCTTCATTAGGGCAGGACAGAAGGCACCTTATCAGTCTAATCCAGCAGGGGAGCTCCTCTCGACCGCACAGGATTGGAATCTGCAAGTCGACCTTGGAAGACAGCTCAAGTTCCCAACAAATTTTATTACTACCTCTCTCCGCCCAGATGTGGTATTAACATCAGAGTCCACCAAACAAGTAGTCATGTTGGAACTGACTGTCCCATGGGAAATTCGTATTGAGGAGGCCCACGAGCGTAAGAGAGCAAAATATGAAGAGCTCAGAAAAATGTGCCAGAACAACGGCTGGAAAGCCCGCTGTGAGCCAGTTGAAGTTGGGTGCCGAGGCTTCACTGGCCAGTCACTTCATAGAACCCTCAAACTTCTTGGGATGAAAGGACTGCAATTAAAGAGAGCCATCAGAGACATCCTTGAGGCGGCAGAAAGGGCCTTGCGGTGGCTGTGGATCCGTAGGGGGGATCCGTGGAGCAGTATGCCACTTGGACACAAGTCGGGGCCTCATCATCCGCGGCTGGGTCCCCCAGGGGAGGGTGTATGAAGATGAAACACCCGAAACAACAAAATGGCACTAAATGCACCCAACAGCGAGATTCTAGAACGATGGTTGAGGAAGTTGTGATATATTGCACCAAAGTTCCCTTATGTGCCAAATAACTGGGGATAGAAGAATGAAAGATGCTCATGTCTTGTATAACACCAAATGGCACCATATGCACCCATCGGCCTAATTCTATCAGGATGTTTGAGGAAGTTGTGACATCTAGCACCAAATGTGCCATAAGAGAGAGATGGAGGGCACTTCATGTCACGCCTTATCTGACAGGTCGATCGGACCAATCAGAGCGTGCCACGTCATCAAGCCCCGCCCCCTTTCTGTCATCGGAAGTCCCGCCCTTCAACCAATCAGGAGAGTGTATTTTACCGGAAGTCCCGCCTCTTGTCACCGGAAGTTCTGCCCTAGTCATCGTAAGTCCCGCCTCTTGACGAATC
>BRDA01061119.1:0-10625 GCA_036984385.1 Crenuchus spilurus | reverse complement strand
ACACTGGAACAATCTACAACATTAGAAAGTATGTACTAAGCTCATATCTCCTCCTGACACTCCAGTCCTGTGCTTTTTACAGCCAATCATATTCCCCTCAACTGTCCTACATTCTGTAAATAACTCCTCTTGGGACGAATCTGAGCTGCACTCTTTGTTTTCATTTCCTCCCTCGTTTTCTTCCTGCACTGACAGCAGGTCACCAGATGTGAGACTTGTGTCATTCCATTAACCCATTAATCAAACCAATGGTTTAATATTTGGATTTCACAGCTATTTGACTCCGCCCCCTGGCACATGTCGGTCCTGAGTTACTTTCATCTAGTGAAACCTTTTCTTCTTGTGTTTAGCAGAAACTCATTTTTATTCCACTCTCCTGGCTGCTCACTTGCCAGGGCTGGCGGAGCACCCACACGGATCACGCACTGCGCATGGGGCCCCAAGTGTTCATGGGGACACCACTTAAGTATATAGAATTTGTGCTTAGGGCACCCACATGCCTAGTGCTGCCGATGCTACTTGCTGTAGTGGATTTATTAGTTAACTAGACTAACTTTAATATGTTCATATTAATTTTAATGTTTTTTAAATCTAACTTTTTTATTAACCGACTTGACTACGCCAACTGCCCTTTATAGTGTGAGAACATTTAATGATGAATAGAACAAGAGAAATGACCCATATACAATTATATGTATGTACATCATGGGCTGTGCTATTATAAAGACATTTGGGACTTAGGCCCCCATGGGAGTGCTGGCACTGCAAAGTCAGTCTTCAGTGTCTTCATTTAACAAGTCCTCAGCCCTCCCTTGCCCCCTGGAGCCACCCATGATGTACATTATGTAGGTTACTTTAAGGCTTTCTCCCATAAAGATGTGTGTATTGTTTCACTGTATCCCTGGACACAGTGTTCAGACACTGCACTGAGCATCTACATATTAACACTTTCAGCAATCTGCTCCAAAGTTCAGCAGCAAATATATTATTTTGTAGTTTCTCACATACTCAAACATCCCACAAATCTGGTTTAGGCAGAGGCAGAACAAAGAGGTGAGGAATTCAGGTTTAGAGAAAATATGCCGCAGGAGTGTTTACTTCACTATGAGGCTGTTGAGTGAGAGTGTATGTGTATAAAAGCATTAATGAGGTAGGGCTGATGTCTATGCATGTTTGTTAGGTTGGGCTCAGCATACTATCAATAAACAGCGGTGTAATCAAACAGGAAGTGGATAATCTCCACTCTAAACTTCCCCTAAACTCGGAGTAACATTCCACAGACCCCCACTCCTCTTAACACTGAACATGCATAAACAATACACCCATTTTCTGGCACTGAAAACTACTCATTTTATTTCTTATGGCTACATAACATTAATGATAACGTACTGTGTTTGATGCCAAAGTAGGAAAAACTACCAGGAAATCTTAGCTAACAGTTAACTGCCACACTGATATAGAAAGCTCTTTGGTAGACAAAGAGTTCTACGCAGAATCATGAGAAGAAACCATGAAATCATGATACGGTGCATCTTCAGCTTCAGTTGAATAATGTGTACCATCAACCAAAAGTGGTTCTGCTATTGTTACAAGATGAAAATTGTAACAGTACCACAATCCTTTCTTGGTGCAGAACCATTTTCTAAAGGTTTTATATAGAACCATGTACATTACATTATCCACAAACCTAAAGAAGCATTTCAGGAAGACTTATTTAAGATTGCAAATGGTTCTGTCTTCTCATAGTTCTATGGAGAACCACTTGCATTTAGCAAAGCTTTGAAAAAGACTTTAATAACAGTACATATACTTAAGCAATAGAACACAAGAGGGAGTGTGTTATCACGATAACACATGACCTCGAGTGTTCTATTGCTTTTATACAAGTTTTTTTTACAAAATAAATGAAGAAAAAAAAAAGAAATCAAAGAACCTCAAGAAATTCATAACGAATATGCTTTAATACGACCTTCCGCCAAAAAGTAGTTCCACAAGTGTAACTGTAACAGTTCCCTGTCTCAAAGGCTACAATACGGCATATAGTTTATACAGGCTAACACCACGAACGTTAACTTTAAATCAAAATTGGGATTCTGCGAAGATTAAGCGGGAAAAAAAATACAAAATTCAAGGCATGTGCTAAGTATAAAAATACTTTAAAAAAAAAAGTACGATAATTATTTACTACAAAATGTGGTTACTTATTATGGTTATTTAATTATTTATATATGTTAATCTGCACACTCCCATTCATCGTGCAATTGGAAAAAAAAGGCTGCTCTGTGGGGTGCGCACTAGCATTAGAAAGTCCAGCTTGTTTTGCTGGTTGCCGTTACTAGGCAACGTGTTCGCGGAGTGATACAGCTTTAGTGTGAGAAGGCTGTGCTGTTATCACGAATATCAGCACAGTTAGAATACTTCTCAACCAATAGATTGTGAGGTCGGAACTAACTGTTGTATAAATAATGGTGATTAACAAATTTCCTTCATTATATTCAATTATTCAAGTACACAGCCAAAATGGACAAACTAGCTGCTTAGCCATTTGTTTAACAGCTAACAAAGTACAATCAGAATTTTTAATGTTTTCATAGGATCCCCATGACATGCATTTTTTTAAATTTACATTCATTTGCCTCAACCGATTTGATGAAATTCACATTATGTCTGTTCTGATGTAAATACATGGTTGTGAAAGTTAACAACTGTGGAAAAACAACCATTTTTAAACTGGGTCACTTTAAAAAATTGCAATAATCTCAAATAATCAGTCAGAATTATGCACAGGTTTAACTGTCAAAGTTACAGAACTTACCTTCACATTTCTCACTCTCACCACTTTATCTTCCACCTGTACAGCTATCCTCCCTCCATCTGCTCTCTCCCTGCAGAAGACATAAATAACACACAATTAGGACTGTGGTGGGATGGATTTTTTTTCTTCCTATTATGATAAAGTCACATATCCTTGTGGTTTACTGTGGCAAAAGTCATAATTGAATAGTTTATTTATCATCATAATGTTTTTTTTTTCTTTTTTTAACTCTATTAAAAGACCAATGACTAATAACTGAAACTCAATGTATTAACTCTCATAGGCCCAATCCATCCATAGGTCTTTTTGACTACCTTTACATTTAAACTCATTTTTAATTGCAGTATGTAAGTGCTACATGTCTATAGAAAGTATATGTTTGGAACATTTACATACAGCGGTGCTTGAAAGTTTGTGAATTTTCTAGATTTCTACATAAATTTGACCTAAAACTTCATCAGATTGTTACACAAGTGCTAAAAGTAGATAAAGACAACCAAATCAAACAAATCAGAAAAATATATTAGACTTGGTTATTTATTTATTGTGAAAAATGATCTAATATTACACGACAAGTGCCAGTGACCCTCTAGCATGTAGCATAACAATGCTAGTAACGATAACAATGATTTTACCAACAGATGTGGTTTAATATTTTGTTAAACATGTCAGAGAGAAATCTCTTCAAGTCTCACATCAATAATTGTGCACATTAACAATTTTCTGCTTAAAAATGTATTCGAACAGCAAATATATAAATTTGCGCTTGCACTGCAGCTGCAATGCTAATGCAGCTAATGCTGCTAATGTGTAACAGAAGCTTACAGCTGATAGAAAACATATATTAGTTTAGCTTTGTGGCAATGTTTTTGATGTTTATACAGTTTTCAAAAATGATATAACCAAATATGTTTTAGACTATTATAATTGTAGACGATGATTCTGGCATTTTAGCCTCTATTAATGTAGCTACATTAGCGCTAAAGCTCCAGCACTAAAGTAAAGTAGCAAACATCAGGCATTAAGAGTGGATTACTGACAACATTTAAGGCTTATGAAATGTACTTTTGGCTGAAACATTATTTTAATAAATACTTTTTACTTTAAAAATTGTACAACAATAAATTCCTCTTTGGTGATTTTATCCAGACACAGACACAGGTCTAAACAGTGAGGCTCTGGGCTAACACTCAACATCTGGAGCCCTGCACTGAACACTTCAGAGTAGGTCAAACAAAAACCAAAACACATCAGTGAATGACTCCATGCACTGCACAGCTGAAGGAGGGGAGGTGTGTGTGTGTGTGTGTGTGTATGTGTGTGTATGTGTTAGAGAGAGGGTCAGCTGTGTGTGCACTCCAGCTGTTGGGTTCGGATAAGACTGATGCAAGAGAGTGAAATCTGAGGCCGACACTGAGCTGTGTGAATAAGACTGAATTCAAATTTGGCTAAAAGGCCTACAGCTCTTCAGCAGGGCTGTTCACAGAGGGGTCAACCAGATACACAAATATGTGGTTGGAGACCCAAGCTGAAGTATTTCACAGTATAGTCATGTCTTCATATTCACTTAATAAATGAGATAAAATCATTAAAGGAGGCCTTTGACAGTCTCACAGTAGTTTCGTATCTGCCTGTGGATGTAGCTGCTTAGAAAGTAGATGTGACTTCAACCTGCAAGGTTTGACATTTTTCCAACATAGTAAAGCTGGAAAATTAATATTCATGGCAAGAATAACTGCTTTAAAACTCTCAAACAAGGTTATCAGGCCTATATTAATGAGTTATGAATACACTGTCTGATGCTCAACACATTGTTTTACGATGGTTGGCAATACAGTGTCACATTTATGACTGTTACCATCATCGGTCATACATAAAAAAAGAGTTAGAATATCATGAAAAAGTTATTTTTTGTTCATCAGCATGCATGAACGCTGTTATTATAGCCCAGGTTGCTTCGATAGTGGTTTTCAGCTCATCTGTATTGCTAGCACAGGTGTTTCTCATCTTCCTCTTAACAATACCCCAGAGACTGTCGATGGGGTTCAGGGATGGAGAGCTGGCCGGCTAATCAAGCACAGTAACATCATGGTCATCAAACCATTTGGTAGCAGTTTTAGCACTGTTGGAAGGTGCTAACTCCTGCTGGAAAAGGACATCAGCATGTACATAAAGCTTGTAAGCTGATGGAAGCATGAAGTGCATTAAAATCTCCTGGTAAACAGCAGACGACATTGAAACAGATGTCACAGATTGTGACTTTTATCTGAAAAGAAGACTTTGGACCACTGAGTTATTTTTCTTCTTATCCCAGGTAAGACACTTCTGATGTCTCTGGTTTGGGAGTGGATTGATATTAGGCATGTGGCAGCTGTAGCCCAAGAGATAAATGTTATCCGTTACTCACATTTGAGTTGTAACGTCCTCTCAAAATGATTTATTCAAATACTTTGAAATACTGGATTTCTCATTTTCTTGAGCTATAAGCATGTAATGAATATACAATGACAGTTTACCTTTTTGAATGAAATTATGAATAACAAAAATACTTTTTACCACACTATATTAATATATCTTAATTTTAAAATTAACTTAAAATTAATATATCTTAATTTTTTGACATCTGTGACCCCGCCAGGGAAAACCAGGCCAAAGTCAATGGGCAACTTATTGAGATATCGTGTCAATAGTACGTCACTCACATTAGCAACAAAACTTAGCCACTCTGAATTATTGCTGTAAATGAAAGATAACAGTCTCACATATCTATCCTAGTACATATTTTGATCAATAACAAAACTTAAATTCACCAAAAAGAATGACTTTGACCTGGTTTTCCCTGGCAAGGTCACATTTCTAAAATGTTGATAAATCACATAAAAACAAACAAGAAAGATACTTAAATGTTTTAAATGCATCACATACCGTTCATAATGTCATAATGTCATAATGTCATACAGATGAGTAACAAAATGTAAAGTGATTGCAAAAATTTAAACTGTTGTGTGTTTCATTACTTTGTTACAAAAAGTCTTGTACCACATCATCCCAACACTGGTGCAACTGCTCTGATCAGCAACATCTATTGTACTGAGGACCCATTTGACCTTCCCGACTTGGTACCATGTAGAGTTCTCTTGTTCTGCCAACCCAAAACCAGGCCCTGCCCAAAACCTCAGCAGGCCTCAGACACTGCTGGGCAGGAAAATGCACACTGTAAACAGGCTCACGGAGGTGGAACTTCTTTTGGGAAAAGTACACATTACAAATTTGGATATTTTACACTTGCCATGAAGTGCTGCCTCACTTTCTCTCTCCTTTTTTTTAAACTTTTGTTTACTTTTAGTAAAAGCCTGAGCCCTACTGCTGAATGTAGCACGCCTACATGCACTGCGACTCATATTTAAAATTAATATTACATTTGAAAAAGAAAAAGAAACAAACAGCTGATCCGATTCTTTATAGTCATGCAAAGCCATGCTCATAACAAAGACATTCATACAACAGGAACAGTAAGCTGAGGTCATCCACTGTTATGCATATTTTGTGGGGCCATTTAAATGTCAAGGCCGAAAAGACAGAAGTGCTGGACTGGCCAGACAAACGTAAAGGCTGGTGAAGCTGGCGAAGTCCTCGATCTGTTGAGATTTTCTTGACTTCCTGCACACCACCCTCTTCAGCAGGTCTGACCCCAACATGCTGTTGTAATTTGGATCAGGCTCGTGGGTGGGGCACTAAGTTCTCATGGGGCACACTACCAGAAGTTTGGTTACCCCAAGTCTGGTTTTTATTGGAGCTGTTAAAGAGCTGATGGAAAACATGTCTGTTTTTTCTATAAGTTATTAGCACAGCGTGTAATTAAGTTTGTGACGTAATGGTGCTCCATAAAAACAAAGGGTTTATTCACAAAAACACTGAGCAGTTAACAGCTGGATCTAATCATTCACCTTTAACCCAAAGGAGGCTTACTGATAACACCACCCAAACGAGTTTCAATGAAATTCACTAGAAATACTTCTTGTGTATCGTTTCTTATCCACATACAGCCAGAACACAGAAAACTCCATCATCGACTCTGTAGCTTGTTTGCAGTTTATCATTTGCATAAAATACAAGAGGCTGCGTCCAAAGTACACAGCGCACTACGCTGGTTTACTGTATACACACTATGTAGAACACAAGGCTGCGGTTTTGGACGCAGCCCAAGTCATTTGTTTCTGCGGCTGTCATCTAGTCCCAATTCCCACACTTAGCAACAAAACCAACAACTGACAAGAAAACTCAGTAATGCTGCAAACACGTACAGCAGGAACGTGAACACAACACGTGTAATCAGACATTTCTTACCTTGAGTTTAGAGGACGAACTCGAATCGCGACTTTCACGTTTGCCATTCGTCTGGAAGAGCGCGGAGGGAATCGCTGAAGTTCAGTGTCAGGTTAGAGTCCATACAGTGCGATCATATTCCTCTTCATAATCACTGCGTCCCGATAAAACGGGCTGAACCGACTGAGGCGAGCTCTGAGAATCATGCCATTCATCCCCGCGTGAAGCTACAGCAGAGCACGCGCGACCGAGCTGCTGAAACTTCCTACAGACTCGAGCACAGAGGAGGAGGAGGAGGAGTTTTCTACAGGAGTCACCAGCAGAGAGTATCCTAAACTCACAGTCTAAAGTACTCTAGCATTATCAAGGAATAACTCAAGTAGAAGTTGTTTAAGTTCAAATTTAATAATAATAATAATTATTATTATTATTATTACTATTATACAAGTTCTATTTGAGTCATTCCTCAATAATAATAATAATAATAATAATAAAATATTATTTATTATAATAAAAAATAAGAATTATAACATTTTTACTTAAACAACTTCTACTTGAGTCATTCCTCAATAATAATAATAATAATAAAATATTATTTATTATAATAAAAAATAAGAATTGAGTCATTCCTCAATAATAACAATAATAATTATTATCATTTATAATAAAAATTAATTATAAAATGTTTACTTAAACAACTTCTACTTGAGTCATTCCTCAATAATAATAATAATAATAAATTATTTATTATAATAAAAAATAAGAATTATAACATTTTTACTTAAACAACTTCTGCTTGAGTCACTCCTCAATAACAATAACAATAATTATTATTTATAATAAAAAATAATTATAAAATGTTTACTTAAACAACTACTCAAGTCATTCCTCAATAATAATAATAATATTTATTATTATTATTATTATTATTTATTATTATTTGTTGTTGTTGATTTCCTCCAAGTTGATTCAAACATATAGCCAGTCTTTTGGGCCTATGAGTGCAAAAATACCAACCCAAGTTATAAAGCACTGTATTTGTTTTAACCTGAACTTTAAAGATGAGGGAATACTAAATATTAATACTAAAACTTCTAAACCTTTCTAAAGGTCTCTGTAATTTTCTCAACTCAAACTCAGAACAGGCAGCGAGGCTCTGGGAGAACCATTGACATCTGCAGCACTGCATCGAGCAGTGAAGATATGTACCAACTTTTCAATATTTAAAATTCACATTCAATACTTAAAAATAAAAATTAGTTGCACTATTCTGACACCATATTTTGCTGAACATTTTTGACAGGATTATGGATTACAAAGATTAAATAGTTAAACTGTAAAAATGCAGAAATGTGTCTGTATTCTATCAAACAAACATTTGGCATTAAAGACAGTGTTTTTTTAAGTTTATAGCCAAATTGCTCTTTTTGTAACGAGTATTGTGAAACTACACTTATCAGTATCAAAATTCTGGCATCGTGACAACCCTGTTTCAGAGCAAGTCAAACAAAAACCAAAACAGATCAGTGAATGAGTCAATGAGCTGCAAAATAACATTTAATCTCTACTCGCTTAAAATTTTAAGCTCTATTCTTCTTTTTTTGTAGCACACTCATGCCCTAAAATAAAATATTAAATTTTAAGTAACAAATGTGTACAGAACAGTACAGATGTTGTTACCAGTGTAACATAATTGCACAAAATGACTAAATGTTAATGATTAAATTGTAACTGAGTAAGTTTACTTCAGTAAAAGCACTTCAAAACCTTCAAAATATATATTCTAGGACATGAAACTTGTCAATTCTATACCTCTAAAGATCAGAAGATTATGAAGAATTTATATACCAAATTTATTATATTTCTTAAGGTTGACATGACTTGTACAGTTTAAAATCAATCAATAATAACATTATGTCCAACATGAACCAAGTGTTCATTAAAAATGCACCAAAAAACATTTTGTGGCAAATTCTCAGACAGCGTTATGTTAGCCCACTAACATAGAGGCATATAAAATATGTTTAGAGCAGCAATCAGAAGATATTTCAGCTATTAAAGCAAAATGACAGAAACAACAATACAACCTAAATATGCAAATATGCAGAATAGAATGATTACAATAGTTTGAAACATTCACACTTTTATAACTGTATATATATATATATATATATATATATTTAAAGGTCACTGATGAGCATATAAACCAACTCATTTCTCTGTAACAGAGAGCAGGCTTTGTGATCCCATTTTTCTGCTATATGAAGAGAAAAAATCTGGTCTGCTGGAATTTGCTACACTACATGAGAAATGGGACTGTGGGCCCCAAGTGGCTCAGCAGGGTAAGACACTGACACTATAATCAGAGGATCGCGAGTTCGAACCCTGGTCATGTTGTTTGCCACGAACAGCTGGGGCCCAAGAGAGCTGTCTGTCCCTATCACTCACACATTGCAATGTCCGCTGGCTCAGGCGTCTACTGATTGGTCCATTCGGAGTTGGACCCTGTGCTTTCCTCTGAGCGTGTTGGCTCCCCAGTGACGGTGTATCAGCGGTAGGTCGAAAAGAGGTGGTGGCTGCATCACACACAACTGAGGACGCTTGTGCTTGACTTCACCCTCCTAGAGTCAGGGACAGTACAAAGTGATGGGGAGAGTCCTAACAGAGGGGATGGGTTAACTGGCTGCTACTACTATATTGGGAAGGGGAGAAAATTGGCAAAAAACAAAAATGGGACTGTTACACTGAACCCAAATGCAAAGTCCAATCAATAGCTTTTGTTGCTGAATTACACATTGTTTAATACAGATTTTCCCCCAGAATACAGCCAACTTTGCTTCTCATCTTTACCAACAGCACTGAGCCACTGAGATGCCAATATGCTCTATTTTACTGTGCAATATGTCCAGACGTTTTGCTAAAATTGAGGCTAGTTACAAGACAACACTGAAGCTGAGAGGCTGACAGAAGGCATTAAGGCATCACTCAATAAGGGCATTTAAAAATATATATACTTTAGAGTCTCAAATAGTTACGCACTAAAAACTGTTTTTAAAACAAACAATAGCTTCACTGGTCTCACTTATTTGCTGTCTTGTATGTATAGGCTGACTTTATTCCATGTGTAGTGTAGAGTGGCTCCATCTGGTGGTCATGGTGAGATTTGCAGTACATCACTATATTTGACTGAAGGCACTGGTGAAAGGGAGGCCAATGAAAGCTTCTGAAACTTTTCAATGGATTCCTATAATAAAACAGGGAGAAAATCAGAACTTATTTTCATTTAAAAAATGGGAACACAGTGTAAATAAGATTTGCAGTAGGGGTTTGGGGGATGCTAACTAGCTTTCATCTTCTTTTGGAACAAATTCAAAACTCTGGCTATTGTGTTATAACTAGGGATGCACCGATACCGATACCAGCATCGGGTATCTGTCCGATACCACGTGCGTGTACTTGTACTCGTATTCATAAAAGTGCTCCG
>BRDA01061118.1:0-11020 GCA_036984385.1 Crenuchus spilurus | reverse complement strand
ACTGACGATGCAGTCAACATCACTATTATCATGGAGCCAGGCTCGTCCGTCTCTCAGGGCTCACGTGGTCAAACTCGACAGACCAATCAGCGCACACCTGGTAAAAACCCACACTGTCAAACTCAACCTACCCAGGCCACTGTCTAAACCAATCAGAGACGGGCTCTCAGGGGCTCGTCCCGCAGCACACATCAGACATGGGCCACCCCTATACCCAATGTAACATTGTGTTAATGGGATGTTCATAGAGATGCTGTAGATTGGGAGCTTGGCCTATAGGGAAACTTTTATTTTGACATGCCTTGGGTTAGACAGGTGAGCAGGAAGTGATGTGGTTGGCTGCTCAAATAGAATGGTGAGACCCATTGTGAGAGAAAGAACAATGGATCCACCAAACTGACAAGACAAAAGAGTTGTGGCAAACCAGATTATCATTATCACTCTGCTGAAGGTGAACAAGGTAAAGTTATATGTAAATCTGTTAAGAGTTAAAATTAAAATCCTTTATCCCTTTTTTATGAGAGGCTAGTAGTGAACTGAGGCCTAATTGTTTGGCCTATCAGTAAAGATTATAATGTATAGTATTTTAGGGTTTCAACATTGTATTAGTATTTGGTGATGAATTAATTGTATGGATGTCTAAATGTTAAATTTGGATATTTTAATATTACTAAAATACATGTATTTTCGTAATGGTAGTATGTTGTTAATATGGGAGCTGATGTTATGGATTTGCATACTGTTTGTTTTTTTAATGTGCGTGGTAGCTTTGCTTGAGTTCAGTACGGTATTTTTGCCCCAGTAGGGGCAAGATCCTTTAAATAAGAATGTTTCAAGTTTGCTCTCAAAATGGCAGGGAAAAAATGCACAGCAAAATGAAAATATGAAGATGAACACAGGACGTTTTTAACAGAGTGGGAGAGTTTATATTTCTTTGTTCAACGTAATGGCAAGCCATTCTGCCTTATATGTCAGGTGTCATTAGTGCATTTCAAAGCTTCAAATCTTCAGCGCCACTTCAGTTCACTCCATGCTAACATCAACCAGGAATTTCCAAAAGGTACTGAACTTCGCAAGCACAAGTTCACCTGACTTTGAAAAGTCAGGCAGAAAAGCAGATACAGGTTTTTCTGTCATTTTGTTGTCATGTGACATTAACAATAAATCTGGCTGAGCAGAGTTGTGTGTGTGTGTGTATGCATGCATGTGTGTGTGTGTGTGTGTGTGTGTGTGAGAGAGAGAGAGAGAGAGAGAGGATGCGTGATGCGTGATGTTCATGTATACCCATGTGTTTGATGTGACTTTTTGCAAAAACACAGTAAAAAATGTGACTCTTGGTCTCTGACTGGTTGGCCACCCCTGACACAGACCATCAGTTGAGAGCCAATCTATTATTCAGAAGGGATGCTACAGTATGAACTTGCACTTTTGGACTCCAGATAGCTGTGAGATGGCTGATTATCACACTACTTCAATGGACAAGGATTATGTTGGGATTTTGCTCCTTCAAGGTTGATTGGGTTTGCATTGTCTAACAGATGTCTTCTGGACTTCAAGAGGTATCATCGATTCATTATCACATATGGGATTGTACACAGGACTAATGAACAATCTAATAATATTAATCTATAATCGATTTGTGGATATGAAGACAGAAGTTGGACTTTGGGTTATTTTCAAAGTTTCATTCATTTTCTTAATAAGATAATCAATTCATTGACTAAGTTTATGGACCTTTTCTCTGAAGTGTTTACTGCAAAGACTGGGTTTTGTTTTATTCATTAATTGTTATTGTCTGTTTGTGTTTGGGTTGACTACTTTCTTCATTAAGGTTTATTTAATTGTTAAAATGCCACATTCAGATAAGTTATTATTTAATGTAGATACAGTAGATGAACAAATTGAAACTCTTCAAAATGAACTCCAAAATAAAAAAATTGCATTGGAGAAAGCAATAGAGCCTCCCTAGAGGCAACAACTTAAAGAGAATATAGAAAAGAATGAAAACTTACTTTGCAACCTCCAAGTTCATGCGCAAGGGTTAGATGAGGGGTTACGCCGATCCTGCCATCCACGGACACTCACAGAAAGGGGAGCAGCATATCAAAGGGAAGAAACACAAAAAAGAGAAAGGAAACTCTTATCTAAATATGAAAAATGGAAAGTTCTAATTTGGAAGGCAAGAGAGGAGTTTAAATCTAACATTTCTGAAACCCATCTTGGAAGTTGGATTGATGCACTCGAAAAACAAAGAAATGAAATTATAACTATATGGGGAATTAAGAAAACTTACCACTCCTTCAGCTGAGATGAGGAGACGAGTAGATGCAGGTGAAGCCATGACTGAAGATATTATTAAGGTGGCTTATGAACGCATCTCAGGCATTGATGATTTTGATGCTGAACATGTTAAATCCAGTCTTCAAGAATTGGTGAAATGTCCCAATGCACATTCCATTTATGGCTCAACTGTTTTACTAGTATGTCATTCAGCTTCAAATATGAGTTTCCATTCAAAGTCATCCTTGCTGGCAGTTAAACGGGTAGAGGCGGCAGCAAAGTTAGCCAATAAAGAAGCAGAATATGAGGTTCTTCTGAAGCAAGAGAAGCAATGGGAAAAGATGGATTCTCAGAGACGTGAGTTTGAACGTCTACAAATTGAAAAGGATTCGAAAACCTCCAAGCAAGGCTGGAGGTTTACAAGCAGGAGACAATACACGAGGGCAGCCATATATCAGATCATTTAAATCTGAAAGACCATACCAGCCTGAAAACACCTCAGCCTATCCAGAAGAGCCCCAAAGTTGTATTGCCTTATATGGAGACAAGTTCAGTTCCTGATGTTTCCAGTTTAGTTTGTGATGGGCAAGTAGATGTTCCTTCCTTTGCTCAAGCATTGCATGATAACTTGACCCTTAATAGATTACCAGTTCCAGAACCCTTCATATTTAATGGTGACCCTATGCAATTTGTTGAGTGGAAGACCTTGTTTCTATCATTAATTGATTGTAAGGACATTTCTTCAGTGGACAAGCTGTATTATCTGAAGAAGTATGTTGGTAATCAAGCACGGAAGCTTCTTGATGGAAATTTTTATGACAATGTCCATTGTAAAAAGCGCTATATAAATAAATTGATTGATTGATTGATTATAGAAATGACAATGTTGCATATCTGGATGCTTGGAATCGTTTAAATCAAAGATACGACCATCATTTTATCATACAGAGAGACTTTATAGAAAAATTAGCCCAGTGGTCTAAGATCCAAGCCAAGGATGCAATTAATTTAAGAGAGTTTTCAGACTTTTTGAATTCATGTCAAGATGTTATGATGCATGTGAAGGGCTTGGAAATTTTGAATGATTGTGAAGAAAATCAGAAACTTGTCCAGAAACTTCCTGACTGGGCTATTGCACATTGGAATCTTCAAGTCACAGAGATTCTAAACTCAAGACAAGAGTTTCCCAGTTTCAAGGATTTTGCAACTTTTGTAGCATTTGAAGCAGATACTGCTTGCAAACCTATAACTTCCTTTCATGCCTTGAAGTCATCTGAATTGTTATCTGGGAAAGGGAGCCTAAGGTCTGGACATAGGAGTGAAGTCAATGTCTTGAACACCCAGGCAGCCTTGGATGGAAGGAAATTGTATACATCTAAAGAACAGTCAAAGCAGGAATGCATAGTTTGTCAAGACCATCATCATCTTAATCTATGCCCTGAATTTAAGGCGAGCCCCTTGGAATTTTGACATAATTATGTTAGAGAAGGGACTTTGCTTTGTTTGTTTGTCTGTTTGAAGTTAGGTCATAGAGCAAGAGACCCTCACTTTCGTCTCCAGTGCAACATCTGTAACAAGAAACATCTTACTGTCCTTCATGATGAGGATTATCGGAAAGAAGAAAATGACACTCTCCAGACTTCCAGCCAAGGTAATGAAGTGACATCTGCAGTATCACTCAGCATAACTGGAGATAAGTCGTTCAGCATTACATCCATGGTTGTTCCAATGTGGGTGTCCACAAAGAATAATCCTACAGTGGAAAGGCTGGTTTATGCATTGCTTGATAAACAGAGTGATACTACCTTTGTGGATCAGAGCAAAAACCTAGGTGTAGATCAGTGGCGGATGCTGGTCTTTCTAGGAGGGGAAGCTCAATTTTGGGCTACATCATAAAATGTGTTGGTTTATTTATACGTAAATTCTACCCTCCATTCCTTTTCAAGAAAATGATCTGTGACCCTGTCGTACCAACAAGGCATCTTTTCCAGGGACTTGACTAGTGTCCTCTCAATGGCCAGCAGAGCTAGGCTGCTTAAACGGCCTTGGCCCATGGTGTTGCAGGTGTAAGACTTGAATTGCTTTAAACAGGAGAAACTCTTTACACCTGCTAGCTCGCTAGCTGGGACTGGCGCGAGGCTAGTGTGAAGTGTGTCCACTTGTGAGTGCTTTGTGTAGGTGGAGAGGCTCAGCAGCACCCGCTGGCCAGAAACTTTGATAGAAGTCAGAAGGAGTGATAGAAGTCAGTCTCCAAACACAAGCAGCTACAAAAAACACCAGAAATAGAAGCTTGATTTGTCGCTAGTCATTTTTAACAAAGAAAATGCCACTAAGATGATTAGGAAAGTCTTAGTTTCAACTCAGAACAGAATGAAAATTAAAAAAATGCTCCCACGGATGTTTACACCAAAAGATTGCTGATTCGCTCATTTAGCTGTCAATCAAAAAGGGATTCACCCTCAGACAGATCATCTAATCATCATGCAGAAGCTGAGTGTCTGGGCCAGGCGAGGCCAGCCCACTGCCCCATAGACCCCTAGAGACGCTGAGCGTCCGATGGGCGGGACAAAGCCCGGCATTTATCCAATGACTCGTCTCGTTTTGCTGCACGCTTTGCTTTGCCATTGAACTCTGTGGACTCTGAGCGTCCACCCTGTTTAAAGCACTGTGAAGCTGCGGGAATGAGTAAGAGGAAAGCCGCGTCATTAGCAGTGATAAGAAGCTGATTCTGAACAAAAGTTGAGCGCGTTGTATCGCATATTTAGTCAATGACATGTACAGACAACAGTATATTATTGATCACTTATTTTTTGACATTTTAGGTGAAGCTGAGCTTCCCTTGCAGTCTTAGAGCAATCGCCTCTGGTGTAGATGCACAGCCAGTTAAATTGAAGCTGACTACCATCTTTGGAAGAAGTACGATTGTGGACAGTGAGTGAGTTGTAGGCCTCAGAGTATGAGGTTATAATTCATTAGATTACATCAATCTTCCCTGCTGCTACAGTAAAAACAGTATTCCTGTTAACTGTGAACATATTCCCACTTGTGAAAAAGTAAAGCAGTGGAAACATCTGAGTACCATAGTGTCAAGAATTCCCCCCTTGTTGGAGTGAAGTTGGCCTTTTGATAGGCTTTAATTGTTTAAAAGAGCCTTGGCACCAAGAGAAGTGATACTGGGTGGAAATGAGGAACTGTATGCTGTACAGACAGATCTTGGATGGAGCATTGTGGGTTATTCCTGTCTCCCTTCAGAATCATTAAGCAATGCTAGAGTATGCCATAAAGTTATAGTTAAGGAATCCCCTCTTTTGATTCCAATAGAGGCCATTCATATTCTTGAGTCAGATTTTAAGGATATCCATGAAGACGAGATAACAGTTTCACAAGATGACATTTTCTTTCTTCAGAAGTTTGAAGGTAATATTGTCAAGAATAGCTATGGCCACTATGAACTGCCTCTGTCTTCCAAAAAAAAGACCAGAACTACCTGATAATAAGCGACTTGCTCATAGCAGACTTGTACATCTAAGAAGAAAGCTTATAAAGGATGAGAAATATAAAGTACATTACACTGAATTCATGAATGAAATCACTGGAAGGAATGATGCAGAGGAAGTCACGGATACAGGAAGATCAGGAGAAAAATGGTATATTCCTTATCATGGAATCTATCAGGTTTTTGATTGTTCAGCTAAGTATGAAGAAACCTGCTTAAATGACCATCTGCTTACTGGCCCTGATCTCATTAACAACTTGACCGGGGTCCTTCTACGTTTTCGTAAAAATCTCATTGCACTTACATGTAATATTGAAAAAAATGTTCCATCAGTTCCATGTAACCAAATATGACAGAGATTATCTTGGATTCCTTTGGTGGAAGAATGGAGATTTAAACACTGAACCTTTGGAGTACTTCATGACGGTACACCTGTTTAGGGCTGCATCATCTCCTGGATGTGCCAACTATGGACTGAAGCATCTAGCTAAAGAACATAAGGATATGTACCCTCTCGGATCACAGTTTATCAAGAGAGACTTTTATGTTGATAATGGGATTACTAGTGTGGACCAAGTTGAAGAAGCAGTTCAGCTTGCACATGAGGCAAGAAAAATTTGTGAATTGGGAGACCTTCATCTACATAAATTTACATCCAGTTGTGAAGCAGTATTGAAGAGTATTCCTAAGTCAGAATGGGAAACTAAAATACAGGATCACAATTTGCTTTTGAACAGTATCCCAGTAGAGAGAGCTTTAGGGAACTCTTGGCATTTGGATTTGGATTGTCTTAGGTATAACACTCAATTTAAGAACAAGCCTGATACTCGTCGTGGTGTTCTTTCCATGGTAGCATCTTTATATGATCCTTTAGACCTTATAGCTCCTTTCTCACCAATTGGCTATGGGCAATGCTCCTATGTAAGGTTCAGAAATGATGATGGGAAACTTCATTGTGCTTTATTCATGGGAAAGTCCCCGTGTCTCTACAACCAAGATCACTACCATACCAAGGCTTGAGCTTACAGCAGCAGTCATCTCAGTTAAAGTTAGCGATACACTTAAGAAAGAATGGGGCAAGGTGGATGCAGAATATTTTTGGTCTGATTCAATGGTTGTCCTGGGGTATATTGGTAATGATGCCTGCAGGGTTCACACCTTTGTGGCAAATCCTATTCAAAGAATACATCTTAGTACAACACCTCAACAATGGCATTACATTCCAACTGACACCAATCCTGCAGATTATGCATCCCGAGGTCTTGGAGTTGATGAACTTCTACACTCCAAGTGGTTCACTGGACCTGAATTTCTCAGGGAAGAGGAAATTGCACTTTTGGAAGATAGTGTTATAGAATTGCCTTTGGGAGACCCTGAAGTGAAAGTTCAAGTATTTTATTCAAGGAGGATGGAAGAGAAGAGTTTGGTGGATCATTTGATCCACTTTTCATCCTGGGCTAGAGCTATCCGAGGAGTTACCCGCCTCCTACGTTGAGTAAAACAAGATAAATCAAACAATCTTACTACAGTGGTAGAAAGGGAAATGGCAGTACTGGCCATAATTAAGGATTTACAAGGACAATTCCACTAAGGCTCATTAAAGATCTTAAATAAGGGTGAGCAATTGCCTATTCACGATTCCTTGTACCATTTGGATCCTTTGTTGATAAAGATGGAATTTTGAGGGTAGGGGGGAGATTATGCCATTCATCCTTACCTAAGTCTATTAAACATCCCATAGTTCTTGCTAAGAGCGATCAGGTTACAAATCTCATAATTGGCCATTATCATCATGAGAAGGTCAAGCAGCAGGGTAAGGGAATGACCATCAATGAAATTCATCCAAATGGATTCTGGATTCCAGGTATCCATTGAGTAGTGGCTTCTTTTATCCAGCAGTGTGTTAGGTGCAGAAGATTAAGAAAACCTGTGGAACAACAGAAAATGGCCGAACTCCCTCAAGAACGAGTAAATCAGTCACCTCCATTCACCTGTTGTGGTACGGATTGCTTTGGACCATTTTTAACAAAAAAAAGGAAGGAAAAGTCACAAAAGATATGGCCTTCTTTTCACATGCACTTTTTTTTCTTTGTTCTACTTTGTTCACGAGCAGTGCATATAGAGATGCTCAATGATCTGTCCATTGAAGGCTTTATCAATACTTTACATTTTTTTATAGCTATAAGAGGGGCAGTGCATTTGATCAAGTCTGATCAAGGGAGAAATTTTTTGGGGGCAAAAAATGAATTTAAACAAGCACTCAAGGAGATTGATCAGAAGCAACTGGCCACCTTTCTTGCAGACAATCAATGCGACTTTAGCATGAATGCACCCTATTCTAGTCATGCCAGAGGTGTATGGGAACAGCAAATAAGGACAGTAAGGAGCATTCTTAATTCCACTCTTGCCCTCTCACCGAATAGGTTAGATGATGCTTCTTTATGAACATTCCTTTATGAGACCATGAATATAATTAAGATTAAGATCAACCAAATTTAGCCAATGTGATTTTTCACACAATGGAATTTGACCTCCGCATTTAACCCATTCGTGCAGTGAAACACACACACACTAGTGAACACACTAGGCTGTGAGAATTTGTGCTCGAAGCGGTGGTCAGCCCTTATCCACCGGTGCCCGGGGAGCAGTTAGGGGGTTAGGTGCCTTGCTCAAAGGCACTTCAGTCATGTCCTGTCTGGGGATCGAACCAGCGACCTTCTGGTCACAAGACCAGATCCTTACCACAAGGCCATGGCTATAATCAACAACCGTCCCCTTACTGTGTACAATGAAAGTTTCTTCAGCTCTACACCCTCTTGGCAAGTTTGTTAGAGAGGACATCTATTGAGAGCCGATCTGTTATTCAGCAGGGATGCTACACCCAATCAGAGGATGTTTCGCAGATCCAGCTCTCCTGAATTCAAATCCATTTCAGCCAATTCTCATTCTGGTGGACTATTTAAGTAGACTTTCTGAAAACCTTCCTTGCTCAGTATTGTCAAGTTGTCGCCTCTACCAAGCCTTGTTTATCCTTCTCATTTGAGCTTTGTGATTTTGACCCTGTTTTTATCCGACTTAGATTTATGCCTTTTGTGCCTTTTGCCTGTGTTAATTTTTTTCCTCTGACCTTGTCTGCTTGCTACGTTTTTGACTCTGCTATTTATACTATGCCTATATAGCTCTGTTTGCTGGCTCTGACCTTCTTTTGTGACCTGACCTTGATTACTAAAGCCATTTTTACTTTACCAGCATGTCTGCCTTTATTTACACATCACAGCTATCCACACAGTCTTCACCCACCTGGAGGGCAGACACTTACATCAGAATGCTGTTCATTGACTACAGCTCAGCATTCAACACAGTCATCCCACAGAGTTTCTGTTAGAAGCTCCTCACCCTTGGACTGACACCCTTCATCTGCAGCTATCTATGGGGAATTATGAGGAGGAAGATGTGATACATCAGACCCAACGTTTCAGAAGAGCTGAAGGCCACTATCAGAGCAACCTGGGCTCTCATAACACCTGAGCAGTGCCACAGACTGACTGACTCCATGCCACACCGCATTGCTGCAGTAATCCAGGCCAAAGGAGCTCCAACTAAATACTGAGTACTGTACATGCTCATAGTTTTTATGTTTATACTTTTCAGTTGGCCAACATTTATAAAAGTATTTTTTTTTGTATTGATCTTAAAAGGGTTAATAATATTGACTTGGATAATTTTTGCTTCTTTTGCTCTGATAGCTCAAAAATAGCTCTGATATGCTAAGTGTATGTATAAGTGTATGCTGTCTATTTAATGAGGAAAAATGTGCAGAGGGTGTTTGTCACAGGCACATGACAAGTTTATTTGTTAAAATGTTCAATTACATTTGTTCTCTTTATATAGATTTATATAACACTTGTTTAATAAAACAAAATGAATAAAAACAACATGCAAAGTTATAAAAAGCCAGTACAAGCAGAAGTGCTGAAATTACTACCCTGGTACTTAATCAAAGAATGTTCATGAGCGCTGAATCAGTTTTGAATATCTGAAGAGTAAAAAGCACTTTAACACATCTTCTAAACCAGGGGTAGAATAAAGCATAAATAACTGGGTTAATTGCAGAATTAAGATAAACCAGAATCAGGACATTTTGAAATGCATTAAAGTCTATTTCAACAACACTGCCTAACAATGTACAAGCAAAATAAGGAAATAAACATGACAGAAACACACACACTAAAATACTAACAACCTTTGCTGCTTTTCTTTCTGATGCAGAGTCTGTCGAGTTCTTTGATATCTGAGTTCTCGTTTGAGCGTTAAGCTCTCTGATAGCTGTGGCATGTTTTTTGGCAATAATAAAAACCAGAGTATAGAATATGATTATAACAGCACATGGGAAGGCAAATGTAAAAATAAGATCAAAAAGAGACCAGACCTCATCCAAGAGCACATAGCAGTCTCCAGGACATGTAATTAAGCTCAAAATGGGAAAATTAAAGTACTGCAATGCTAGAATATACAACAGTAGTACAACCCAGACACATGAAATGACACTGCACATTGTGCTCACAGAGACTGCTTTAGCATACAGGAACGGGTTAGAGAGAGCAAAGTATCTTTCAACAGCAATCAGAGCAACACTGTATATAGATGTGCTTGTAAGAAAATAGGAAGCTGAGAGGTAGTATATACAGTAAAGTCTCCTAAAAATCCAACAAGATTCAATCACCCATATTAATACTACAGGCATCACAAAAGCTCCAATGAGAAAATCAGACCCAGCCAAAGAGAGGATGAGCATGTTAGTTGGTGTTTGTAGCTGCTTGAAATGGCAAACAGAGATTATGATGAGCAGATTTCCAAACACTGTTAAGAGAACAACAGCCGCTGCCAATATATACAATAACACATATACAGTAGATACAGATCTCTCTGGACAGGTGTAAGGAAGACAGCCATCAGTTTGGTTAACTGCATTAATTTTCATAGTTTCAGCAATTAAAGTGCACTTAAGTATCTAATTCAGAAGTTCTCTACCCATGCACAATGACTTCATGACTGACGGAAGTTTGGGTTGAGCAGGTGGCAGCTCTTGGATTTATACTGTGTAGAAGCTATTCGCGCCCACTTGTAATGCCTATGGCTTGACGTCATGCTATGGTGTGACACACAAGGAACAACTCGCATCTGATATTCTCTTTAGATTCTGGTATTCTCTAGAGGTGCTACAATGGCCCTGTTCAGCTTTGT
>BRDA01061107.1:0-13892 GCA_036984385.1 Crenuchus spilurus | reverse complement strand
GTTTAATTCACTTTATTCTGTGGGAATGGGTAATAAGTTCATACACTTCAGGTCACTTGGCATTTCCACATACAGTGCAGCTGAATCCTTATTTAGTGCAGCATGATGACAGACAGAGGATCACTGGAAGCGTCTGCACAGATCTCACTACAGTTTTCCTCAAGAGACGGTGTTTAAGGAGACAAAGGAGACTGGAGAGGGCTTCCTTTCCTGCAAAGTGTCTCACTGATCTCTAAAAGCCATCAGATGAGGCTAAAACTTGTGTTCATCCTCCTTTCCTAACCTCATCTAATCCCCCAGATCTCCAAAACCACAAAGAAGCACTGCTCACACACACAGGTCTGGAGACAACGTCACTGGCAGAGGCAGCTTTCAAACACAAAAGCCAGTAAAGGGAAGACAAAAAGCTCTCTCTCTCTTTCCCCCCTTTTTTGTGGTTGTGAGGAATTCCTGTAAGATGCTGTAGCAATTTGCCAGGAATCTGTTTTAGTGAACGAGCTTGTGTCAGATGGAGGAAATTCCTACAATCTGCCCGCACTATCAACATGCCAGGTTGCAGAACTCCGGGACTTGTCTCTTCACATGTCACATATGCCACTGTTAAAGTATTATTTGATTTTGGGAGACTGGAAAAGAGACAGTGTTAGCATATATACTAATAATGTAAGGGCTAGCTCCCTAGATAACTAATGTTTTCTTTGCATACTCTTTATGAAGTGATAATTCTAAAAATACAGGTCAACATTCTTCACAGTCATATCATATTATTATTATTATTACCAGAATAACTACCCTTGGCTTGGATGACACGGTGTGGCATGGCCTGCATTAGGTGATGGGAGGTATCCGGTGGCACTTGTCCTGGTCTACTGTGGCATGTTGATTGCTCTGTACCACCCAGTGGAGTTGTTGTTCCCCTCTAGCATCAATAGCCCGTGGGGCAACACTGTAATACCATTGGGAGGAACACCTTCACCACAGCAGCTCTACAACATCCCACAAAGTCAGTGGTTTTTGAGATATTACCACTCTTCGGTACACTATTATGCAGCAAAAGCCCCAGATCAGAGGCAAATGAGCATTCATGCAGCACAGGCGCAACATCTTTAGCTTGTGAACTGATACAAAGGCTCACTGAGAGCTCATCAGATGTTAAATAGATTACCAGACTAAATATCTTGACATGTCAGGGAGTCCAAATAGTTCCATCATTTTGGAAAGGAAAGGACGAGGAAAGAACTTAAATTCAGTGAAATTGTGGTATGTACACAAATGTTCTTCACTCCAAATACAGCTGATCAGTCAAGCATCTGAAGTTTGCTTCTTCAGTTTTGCACTGGAGATATGAGTATTATGTCATTTCCTGTATCACTTCTGATGTGTGTTTTATTGACAAAATGTAGTTTAGAGGCTCGTTGGGTAAAGGTGATCCTCTAAGTCAAAAATGATTAGTGACCAGGGATGAGTGAGTACACCACTATCTGTACCTGCATCCGTATCTGTTCAACCATCTAAATTATCTGTATAATTATCTGTACTCTGAGTGGGCGGAGCCTAAAGCAAAATTGGGCGTGGTTTAACCGGAAGTGGGTGGGGCTTAAACAGGTACATTATTTTAAGTCTGAAATAGATATGGATTGATCTTTTTATTTATTTATTTTTTAATTTTATGATCAAACTTTTTTTTTTTATTTATTTATTTTATTACTTAACGTCCTTCCATTTTTTTCCCACACAAAGTTAAACAATCTTGATTAAGGTGTGTGTGTGTCGTGTCTGTGTGTGCATGTCTGTGTGTGCTGCACAGCTCTGGCTGCAGAGATGTGATGAAACAGTGATGAAGAATAGTGATGAAGACTACCCTTTTGCTCCTCACTGAAAAATGCAAATGCCACTATAGGATACATCCCATTTTAGGAAAAGTAAAAGGAACATGAAGAGCTAAGATTTATAACGAGAGCTCTCTTTGCTATTTTCAGATGTCAGTAACCCAGTTTGGAAACAGGGAGCCTGTAGAGACAGAGCAGAGCCTGTCAGTGTGCCCGAGGTAAGAAAAGATGTCGAAATTAGATTGAAATTACATCTGACATTTTATAATCTGTCATTTTTCAAAAACTTCAGGAGACAGAAAAACAGTAAGCCACCTTACCAACAGTAAGACTGGCCACCTTGGTTGATGCTATGCCAACAGCAAAACCAGCTGACTAGTTGAATAGTTTCCTGTTGACTGTAAAAGTACATAAAAAACGAAAAAGGTCAACACTGGTCCAAAAATGCACATTTTGATGTGAAATAAGCCACCTGGTGTTTGAATGAATTTATTCTTACACAAGTAATTTGTGTTTGATGTGTAAATGCCTTAATGAAGTAAAATGCATTCTGATTTCCAGTTCACAATCATTTTAAACTGGATTTTTTATGGTGTGTTTTTACACATATAACACAGAACAGTTCTGATTCTACACAGATGTGGCAAACAATGCAGATGCAGAAAAACTATGAGCCTGGCTGTCCACAGCATATAGACAAATGTTCATAAACGCAGACAAAAAAGAGAAGGTACGGGAATGAGTTTGTACATGTAAATGTGTGTGTGTGTGTGTCTGAACTGAACGTATAAATTCAATGACTGGGATGGACCCAGATAGGAGGGTCTTACTATGTATGTGTCAACATCCCTCCAATCTCATGGCGTCCTGCATCTAAACCTCTCTTTCAGCTGTGTGTGTGTGTGTGTGTGTGTGTGTGTGTGTGTGTGTGTGTGTGTGTGTCAGTGTTAGTGTCTGGAGAGCAAACGAGCATGAGTAGAAGGCAGCAAAAACCTTTCTATCATCTGTTTGTCAGAAGCTGCAATTATCACCCAACTCCCTACACCCTGTGACCGCATACCACCCTTTTATACTCTGTTAAAGGAAGAGTTCAGTCAAAAATCTAATTTAAACAATTTCCCCAAAATGTAGTCCATCAGCTAGGACTAGGATGTTTGAAGTTCACTCCTTTAGTTTATTGGAGCTTGGCGCTACAAGGCTAATGTAGATAACATGAAATGCAAGCTTGTATTCCATCAAGTAGATAGACAGAGAGGCAGGCAGATGGACAGAGAGACAGACGGACAGACCAACAGAGAGAGAGGCGGACAGACAGACAGACAGAAGAACAGATAGACAGATAAGTAGATAAGTAGATGGACAGATGAACAGATAGATAGACAGACATAGATATACAGAGAGACATAAATAGATAGATATACATACAGACATAGATTGACAGACAGACAGACAGACAGATAGATAGATGTTATCTATTAATATATTTAAAGTATATAAGAAAATGTATTGCATTTAAAACACAGCAGTTTAGTTCACAATGAGTATGAATCAAAGAAGTAGTGTCAGCCGCTCTCAGTATTCCCAGTCTAAAGTGCATGTCACAGCAGTATCAGATTCATAATGAGTAACAATATATAGCATTAGTGCACACCTGTATAACCTCACATTTGCCTCCAACCACATCCAGTTGAATAAGACTTCTCAAATAGACTTGCTCATGTGGTATAACATTACTGTTACCTACATAAATAGACAAAACATGGTCTGTACTTTAGTCCAGCAAAAGGCTGCCAGATAATGGAAGTTACACATCATAACACGACCTGGGAGTTAAAGGCAAGCCCATGCACTGCTTGTCCCACGCCTCTCAACACGAGGGCCTTTTAATGAAGGCGTGGCCACTGTACAAAGAAAAAAAGTGCTCTGAGATTTGTATTTCTCTTTTGCTTTGTTATGACAGGCTGCACCCAGGTCAAACATACAAAACAGCAGTCATAACCTTCACCGTGTAGGCTGTCCAGAGTCCACTAGAGGTACAAGTGGGATATTTAAACTCCCACCCACAACAGTAATGCAATAGCATCCCGCTAGTTCAACACATGTCATACTGTTCTTCATACAAGCTTTCATTCAGAGAATTCTACAGATAACAGGGACTCAGTCCTGAAGGTCTTTTCCATCTGAGATCAACATGCTGCAACTAGAGAGGCTAGGCTTTCTGATATTTTTGCTACCTCATGGATGGTAGCCATTTTTTTTCCAGATATGTTTTGGCTAATGTTTGGCCAACTGACACCATCTTTTGTGTACTTTTGGTACAATGATGGTGTTCGCTATCATCAAAGGATACAGATCTCATAATGTTCAAATCAGATCTGTTTAGATGACTATTCACACTATTATTTGCAAGTGATCAGATCTGATTTGCCCTTCCAGATGTCACAAACCTGTCTGCTTCAGATGTTGTGGTAATGTAGGTATGTAATGTAATGGATCAGTAATTACAACCAGTTGGTGATGTGGCTTCAGGGTTGCTAGGATCGTAATTTTTGTACTCTTTTAAAAATGTACAGTTAAAGCAAAAAAACAAAACAAAAAAACTATTATATAAACACAGTAGAAAGAGCTGGTGATGCCTTAGATATACTTTCTAATATTAGCAGATTCAGTGGAGAGATCTGAAAGTATAGAATAGAGCAGAGTAGAAGGAAATGTATTAATTTTAACTTAATAAAAAAAACTTACAATTATGAAGAAAATGAATGAAAATTTTATATAAAAGATTAACATAAAATTTAAGAGAAAAAAAAATTATAGGTTCCTCAAATGTTTGTAAATTGGGTTTTGGTTTAGTTTTAAGCTTGTGTATAGCTGCTTTCTTTCAGACAGAGGGCTGGATAATTTTTCTGGATCTGGCAACCTTGGACGCAGTTTTTTTTTTTTTTTTTTGATTTGTCACTCTGGATTCGACATGGCATTGTTTGTCGTGTTGTGACTGATGTTAAAAGCACTTCAAAATCCAATTTGAATGTCCAGAGGATCTGGACTGAGACAGATTTCTACAAATCTAATTGTAAACAGATTTTAAACCACCTCAAAATGTGTCTTGGATCAGATTTGCAAAAAAAAAAATGGATTTCATGTCATTTTTGATTGTCCAGACTACCAAAAATCAACCTAGATAGACTAAAAATCTGATTTGGGCAGCCTAAACATAGCCTTACATGGTTAATGCATACAGTACTCATACTGCACTTGTAGTCTTCACTGTTGTTAGTAATAGTATATGAACCTCTTAGCTTATTATTCAGTTGTTAACCTTAAGACTTATTATTCAGTAATAAGGCAAGTAGTAATTCAGTAGTTCTGTTCTACAACAGTTATGTAAAGTAATGTAAATGTCTAACATGATACAAAGTACATTAAAACTGTTTATCTAGAGTTAATGAGTTTTTGGATAGAGGTTTAGTTTGTTGTAGTTTGATTCATAGACAAGAATAAAATCTAAATCTAATCTAAAGATGCTCAAGACCACACTTATGCACATTTGTATGCTGACATGTTTTTGGTCTTTTCTTCAGCTCTAAAGTTGTGTAATATAATTTAAATGACAATAATATGTAAGAACAAATGTAAGAAAAAACATTGGTGAGTAAAAAAATAGACCTGAAATCATATTGTGTATCATGTTGTATACCATTTACCCATTACAAACAAATCCACACTTACAGGTGGCCTGAAACTGTTGTGCAGTGCTGTAATTGAGGTAGGATCTGAAGTGTGGGCCCACATATGGGTTCCTTAGGGTTGGTTGAATAAAGAACATTTATAATATCATTATATTCCATTCTGTCTGCTGAGATGATAGAAAACAATATCATTTTTTCTGTTGCTTCCTGTCTTTTCCCTCTTGCTCACTCTGTTTCTGTGATTTTTGCGTGTGCGTGTATGGGTGACTCATCCGTTGTGGGCCGAGGCCAGCAGAACATCACCGTTCCCACGGTAGCGTTGACAAGAGGACGGTTAGCTTGCACGCTTAGGTCTATCCGTCTGTCATTGTGATGGCCAAAAACCACACATACACTCACAGTTCCCTATAGAGGCATGTAGGGCCCTCACCTATCTGCCACCTCTGCTGTGGAAGGACAGGATGCTGTGAGTCAAGGCTCTGAACATTTCTGCCCTAGGCCCAGCTCTGCTTTATCTGGACATTCAGCACAGCAGGCCAGTAAGTTAATTGTTTCCCTTTCTGGCTGATCTCCAGAGTCTGCATTACAGAACTGAACAGCTACTCCACGTCCCCGAGGTGGCACTGAACTGCTTCAACACTCAGAGTCCAAGTTCAGTATAAATATCACATTACAGATATCTCAGATGTAAAATGGTTTTAGTGAGAATGACGTTATTATCAATGTGCTTTAACTCAACAGTTAAAAATGTGAAATGATTAGATACATTATATCTCTTTATGATGTCAGTATTCAGACCTTTTCAAAAATGTTTGTATTTGAGCAGCTTTCAGCCCAGTTTCAGACACTCTTCTCTTTGCACTTTCATTCTGTAATAGCACTATTACCCTAGTTTATTGTTCTCTTTTAAACCTGCTGTTTAAGTCATGTTTTATTGTTGTTTACAGAAGTTATGTTTTTTATTGTTTTCAGTTCACTTTTTCTTTTTCAATTCTACTGATTTATCTTTGCATTTCTTTGAATGTGGTGTATGAAAGGTGCTATATTAATACATTTGCCTTGCCTTTGTCATTTGTAATATGTGCTTCTAACAACAGTTTGGCAAAAACCTGCTCTTCATAATTAGACATTTTTGATGGATGATCATAAAAACTTCATGTGTGTTCATAATTTAATAAAAAAAATATTCATTACGTGTCAAGTCACACATTTCAAGTATGCTTATTTTAATGTTGATACTGTTTGCATAGCAATTTAGTCAAAACTCAAAATGAAATATTGATTAGATTCTGGATTTCTGATGTTCATGAGCTATAAGTCATACTGATCAAATGTTAAACAAAAAAAGTCTTGTCATTTTATTATGTGGCACTTAATAACTAAACTATTTCATAATTAAAGGGTCTTTGTAGTTATTTTGTTGAACTTATTTGTAAAAGTAAAATTCAGAAATGTTCAAAAGAAGGTTGTAAATGTCTTTACATTTTTGATAAGCAGCCTACTACAATCCACTCCTGTTCAAAATCTCAACCACAACATATTGGTTATCAGATATAAATCTGGCTGTACATAGAGGACAATATTTGTTTAAAAGCTGCCCTGTTGCTAGTGGTTAATGTTCGTTTGGTCACAGTGGAGCTCTTTTGTCAGTGGTGTGTTGTATTTCTGAGTAGCCACTTTAAGCATGTGTTAACGACTCCACTTGGTTCTTATCACTGGAAATGGTTTTCCTTATCAATGGCTCTGCTTATCACAGCAAGGCGACGGCATATGGGCTTGGAGAGACGGCTGATGTGAGCGAGTAAGATGAATAGGTGAAGGTGTTTCAGCTCACCATGTGTAGGCCAAATGGTTCAGGCATAAATCTGGAGTCTCTGCAATTTTGTAAGGGACACTGAAGATCTCCTGACCCTCTCCTTTGGCCAGTAAATCAATCACACCAAGACATTGCATATGTAAGTCAGCTGGAATCGAAACGGCACACAAAGTAATCCAATGTGATGCTTTTATTAGAAGAACTTGGAGCGACTACGTCAATCACTGTCATTGATTGCTTCTACAGATTGATTCAAGAGTTTTACCCGCCTTTACCTACCTGTGAAACACTTCTTGGTGGACCAAATGCAAATCTTGAGGTCACTGTCTGGGGGCTTCGTAAAATATTAATGGTTGAAGCCACCGTTTGGTTCTTCTAGAAGGACCTTTATTCCATCTCTTCTATCCACTAGTATTAGTTATAGAGCCAGTGATGTCAAACTGACCTTGAAATGGAAAACAGGAGCTTGGCAGCACTTTTAGCACAGGGACATGGCTATAGTATATAAAAGAATAAAATGTTTTAAAATTGGAATGATATGTTATTGGAAAGGCCAAATGGGCAGTGAATGTAAACAAACTTCAAATACACTAACGCTCAAAAGTTTGGGATTTCCCATTAAATTGACATTTTAATTGATAACATATACTTCTATTTTTGAAGAAAAAAAATCAAACTCTTTTGAGACTACAAACAAATTTGTGAATGCTGCTGCTCCAGAACAGTGTAAATTTAGCTCAGTTCTGGTATCTCCCACAAGTTGTTGACAGAGCTGATAGGTTTTAGTTTAATTGTTTACTTTCTGCCAGGAGAGACACACGCTGTGCACACGACATCATGGGATGTAGAAATACAGTGGATATGTGCACTGAACTATCATTAGTGCTATGGCACTTACCTCACTAATGTTGAATGTTTCTTTTTTAAGGACATAGTGCTTGCAGATATCTCATATTCTAGTGCTTATGCATGCTTGTGGAGTCTGTTTATGCACTAATATATCCTATTCTGGACTATTAGGTTTTCATTGTGGTTGTTTACTGACTAACATCTATTCAAGTGTATCCACAATATTTTTATATCAATTGACACATTGTGCTAAATATGTACTAAACTTCTGGCAGAGAGTAAACAACTGCATTGAAGTCTATAAAATCACTTTCAACAACTTGTGGGAGACACTGAAACTGAGCTAAAAAGTAATGACACTGTCCTACCTCACCTACCATTGAAGACTGAGCAACTGGAGTTTTATCATAGTCTCAAAACAGGTAAAACAATTTTTTCCTCCAAATAACCTCAGAGTACACACTGTCATGGAAAATTCTAGGTGACCCTGGGTGAATTTTGGGCAGCAGTGCAAATGAAAAATGAAATAAACATTCAATTTCATCATTCAAAATGAATCATTCTCCACCCAAAGGCCAATTCTGAGTCCAGTGCTGGGTTCTGTAGCTGATGGTCATGTGCGACCCTGCAGGTGTTAAGAGTAACAGCAGGCAGTGGGGTCGGGGAGTGTTTAGTGAAAACTCACACTACCACCTGAGAGACGTATGGTAGCATGTGTTGAGAAGCTTCTGGAGAAACACCTTTGTGCCAAACTTCTATTGTGACTGGTGTGATTTAACACACTCTTGGAGACAATCTCAGACAGACAAACATCATTTCTGTGTCTGTTATGCTGGTGAAAATGTATTTATTCATAATTTAATTCAAAAAGGTAAACCATTTATATTAATTACACTTAAAGTGACACATTTCAAACCATTTTGTTATAATGTTGATAGTGTTTGAGTAGTAATTTACTCAAAATCTAAATATTATTGAATTCTTGAAATGTTTCTTTATGTGTAATGAATATAAAACTATGACAGTTTACCTTTCTCAATTAAATTATAAACAAACAATGAAGTTTTTCAACAATATTTAATTTTTTTTTTTCATGTGGTACTGCACGCAAACATTTCAGACATCAGTATGTCTACTTCTACCATTTTTAGACAGCCTTTGTTTACTTCACAGTGTGTCAGAACCTGCATCAGAAACCACATATGTAAGTCTATTTGAGAAAATAACTTGCAGTATTTTTTTAATTAGATGGAAATTCAAACCAAAACAAACAACAAAACAAAGGAACAGACAAAATAACAATGAAACATAAGGGCTACTTATAGAAAAAACAAAACTACCTGGGACAGCAGTTAAAATACACAAGTGGAACTATTGATATTGAGGAGGTACTAGAGCAGAGACAGGAACCAAAACAAAAGCACATTGTATAGAGACATGACAGGGTGGACCAGAGACAGGAAAACCCGGGCTGAGACCGGGTGGTACTAATCTGCAATATCTGGGATAAAGACTAATCATTCAACATCAGTAACAGGTCTCACTGATGTTCTTCTGGCAGAATGCAACCAAATCCTCATAGCAATGCTCCAACACTGCATGTAAAGAAAGTAGAGCCTGAATCATATCACAACATAAAGAACTATTCTCTTCTGTCGACACACACTGTGTAATATATCCAAACCTGCTACTGTTATGACACTCTTCACTAAATACTTTAGACTGTAATTACAGCAGAGAATACTTACTGTATTCATACTCACTGTGAAATAACTGTCTCATACCAATTAGGTGCACCTTCACTCATGTAAATGGCATAAATCTGTTTTATTTACTTCTGTAAATATGTCAGTAGATGAAACAGGGAAATGTAATGCATCACTGTTATTTCTATGTACAGTGTATCACAGAAGTGAGTACACCCCTCACATTTCTGCAGATATTTATATCTTTTCATGGGACAACACTGACAAAATGACACTTTGACACAATGAAAAGTAGTCTGTGCACTGTAAAAAATATCCATGTTGTTTCAACTTAAAAAAGTTAGTGTCCATGCTGCCTTAAAATTTTAAGTTAGGTAAACTCAGGAAGCGTAGTTAGTAAACATATAAACAAGAAATATTGAGTTATCACAACAAATTCAGTGCTTGGTAGTCATACCAACTACAATATTTAAGTTAGGTTAACGACAGGGCAAGTTCATTTTTTACAGTGTGTGCAGCTTATATAACAGTGTAAATTTGTTCTTCCCTCAAAATAACTCAATATACAGCCATTAATGTCTAAACCACCGGCAACAAAAGTGAGTACACCCCTTAGTGAAAGTTAGTTCCTGAAGTTCAATATTTTGTGTGGCCACCATTATTTTCCAGAACTGCCTTAACTCTCCTGGGCATGGAGTTTACCAGAGCTTCACAGGTTTACACTGGAATGCTTTTCCACTCCTCCATGACCACATCACAGAGCTGGTGGATATTCAAGACTTTGCACTCCTCCACCTCCCGCTTGAGGATGTCCCAAAGATGTTCTATTGAGTTTAGGTCTGGAGACATGCTTGACCAGTCTATCACCTTTACCCTCAGCCTTAAGACCATCTGAACCAAACAAATTAATCTTGGTGTGCAATTTTTTTACTGTAATGCTGCAATCCATCCATCCACACATCCATCAACCATTTGTTATTAAAAATAGGTGTCTACAACCTTGTGAACATCAACACCATTTAATCTTTCTGTTCATGTCTTCACTTTTAACTCTAACTGATGTAGAGCTGGTGTACAAATGATAATCAGGTACATTCAATGCATCACTGTTTCAGTTAATAACAGAGCTCAAAGAGAGAGGACAGGCAAAAAAATTAAGATAAAAAAGGTTTTAAAAAAAGAAAAAAAGCCCGTAGAGAAGAAGCAAGATGAAGGACTTTTGTAAGCATGACCGTGAGAGACATCTCTCTCTCTCTCTCTCTCTCTCTCTCTCTCTCTCCCTCTTACTCTCTCAGGCATGAACAAAAACAGTGCAGGACCGAGTCCATTAGATAAGTTTATTGTGAAAACGGACAACTGGCCAAGCAGGGACTGCGGAGGGGGGCGAGTAGTGGACGTTTTACAGGGGGACGCAGCATTTGCTATTTGTCTAAACTTTGCCAGGAGATAGCACGGAGAGTTCTGAGGACCGGTGTGTTTGGCTGTGGGCGTGTGCGATTTGAGATGACAGGCTAAATGAATTATTGATACGAAACAATAAACTTACGTCACCCTCATTTTGCTTGGCCAGGAGGGAATCGCTTTCCCAGTACTGGATCTGAAATAAACTCCTGAGACAGTAGGAAACATGAGGCCTGCCAGTGGCCTTAGAGCACACACATACACTCACACTCACCACTGCTAGCCCATGGAAAAGAATGGAGCGCGCACTTCCAAGCGATATCCAGAGTGAACCTGTGTTCACAGCAGCGAGGGCAAGTGAACGAGAACAGAGGTGAAAAGAAAAGGCCTACAGTTTGCGCCT
This sequence comes from Crenuchus spilurus, assembly GCA_036984385.1. Lineage (NCBI taxonomy): Eukaryota > Metazoa > Chordata > Actinopteri > Characiformes > Crenuchidae > Crenuchus > Crenuchus spilurus. Next base: position 2,199 of record BRDA01061107.1, on the reverse strand, counting down.
TGGCATGTAAGCATATACACTGTTAATCTATTCTGTCACATTCAGAAAAAGAACCAGTCTGCGAAGGGATTTAGATCAACGGCGATGACTGCTGCACTAAAATATGAGAGAAACAGTGAGAGCGGGAGAGGGGCGAGGGAGAGAAAATATGATACTAATTAAGTTGACCAGTGTTAGAACTTCAAGTGCATTAAAAATGTAAATATGACACTTTGGTGGTGGTTTCCGGCACTGGCGGTGTGACATGGAAGCTCTGGGGAAAAGCAGAGCATGTCATGTAAAAGCTCGCTCTATCCGAAACTCTGCAAAAATAGATCATGTCACACTCTGGAATGTAAACTCGAGCTAGGGAGCAAATTAGCCAGCCACAAATGATTGCTAAAAGTATGAAGTTTTCCACAAACGCTCCCTGTGGAACAGCGCACTGTGGGCACGGAAATCAGACCTCCAGCATGTGCTTTGAGTTCAGACCGAGAGAGAAAAAGTGAGACTGTTGTATGTATGGAAACTGAGAAAAGGAAATGAGTCTTGTTTAGCTCGGTCCTGTAAACCGAATGCTAAGGCTTCTGGCTTCTGTTTCTGGGGCTCTACGTTCGTGATCCTTTAGAGGTTCTCCACTTTTGCTAAATCTTCTTATCAAGAAACATACAGCCAGACTGATTTTTTTACTGTTTTTTTTAAGGAAGGTTAGCTTGCTATAAGTATTAGCATAAGAGAATTTGAGTTACTGTTTATTACACTTCTTATTAACATTTTATGAGCATTCTGCTTTCTTAGACTTCTTCCGTTTCCTTAATGTTGCGGTTGTGAAAAATGTTATGGTGCCATTGCATTACTGTAAGGATCCTCACATTAGCTATCACAAATGAAAATATGAAAAAACAGGTACTAAGTCAGAGAAATATGTTTTTTAAACTGTGTAGTTTAGTGTAAAGTGTGTTTGTGTGTCACACTGGCAGTGTGAGCATTTTCTGATGCTGACTGAAGTGCCAATCTGGATTCAAAATGGTTCTCGTCAGGTTATTTGGCTTGTGAAAGGTCAATTATAGGAAATGTTTAGGAAGTCCTTTGAATGGTAACACATGGAGCATAATGGGTACAGTATGCAAGCATAAGGCTTGGTTTCTGTATAACACACTCTAACCTCAATTTAATTGATGCCTGTTTGGAAAAATATAGTTCTTCAGCACAAAAACGAACACAGAACATGATGTACAAGTTACAAAATAAACACACATTTAGGCACACGTTTAACACAAATGCATGCAATCACAAGAAAATGACAATATGCTGAGAAAACTAGCAAGCGTAGATGTTTCTCAGTTACTACCTTGTAGCGTACTTGTAGATCTTCTGATGACAAGCTTTAGGAGCAGGCACAAGCTGGCATGATTGCCATCAATTTGCATGGCATCTCACTGCTGGAGTTCTTTTCTCCAGATGTGCAATAACATGGGTGGGTACCTCAGCTGCAATATGGCTACCAGACTGCACACATCAACTTTGATTAGGCTCAAAACCCCAGCGGCCAAGAATGAGGTCAACATTTGGAGCAGCGAACATATTAACAGGGATCTTTTCATGTAAACATGCACGTTGTCTGCCAAGCTGACCCTAAACTTAATGAAATCCATGACCAGTTAAATATTTGTTTGTGCTGGTTAGGTTTCTCACTTTGCGTACTGGCTTAACACATCAAGCTGGGATTGAATGGTTGGAGCAAATGTGATCACATCTGATTCATCACGAATGGTGACTTTGAACATAAAGTGAAAAACAGAAATGATGCCGTTAAAAAACCCCTCAAAGCTACAAAATGGTAGCTCTAGAATTAACAATACAAATGTTTAATATACATTCTTGTAGGGAGATTCTGTTCCATGTCGTATTGGGTCATTCCTGATTCATTCATCATAACCTGTTTACACAGAAGCATCATGTACTGGGACCACGGATGGTTCTGTTCTGGCTAATCAAATCAATTAGTTGACAGAGACAAATATTGTAGTCTCACATTCCTAAACACAACTCACGTTTCTCTGAGCTGGTACAATCATGTACTGATTTTCAACCATCTGCACTACACATCCAGAAAACCCTGCGTCACTCCTGTTCTTACTGTTTACAACATGAAGCACCCCTTGCCCAGAACCTAGCCTTTAAAGCATGCTTGGTATGTAAGATAACTTCAGGTTTTGT
>BRDA01061106.1:0-12129 GCA_036984385.1 Crenuchus spilurus | reverse complement strand
CTCAACATCGTAGCAACATTTATTCATATTTAGCACCACAATCTAAGAACCAATTATTCATATTCAGCATACATATAACATCTAATCATCATTTACTCATATTCAGCATTACATAAAGCAACATCTAAGCAACACTTCATACTCAGCACACAAATCCCAATATCTAAGCAATATGTACTTATTCTCAGTACACAAATCCCAACATCTAAGCAATATTTGTTCATACTTAGCACACATCACATCTAAGCAAAATTAATTAATATTTAGCATAACATTTATTCATTCATTCACTTATTCATATATCTTACTGCTAATCTCCCCATGCCGTGTTCAATACTCCGAACATTGTACAGTCTAAGTTATCTATACTCTTTCTACAATACTCTTCTACATAGTGTACAGTCTATACAGTGGTAACCCTACTTACGAGCATCCCTACTAACAAGTATTCCAGGTAATGAGTCGAGATCTCAGAATATTTTCTGTTCCAGGTAACGACTAAAATTCCAGCTAACGAGTAGCGTAAATTCCTTCAACTATGCCAAACCGCTAGGGGCGCTGCGGTCGTAGCATCTCCTAGATGCTACCGTAGAAGAAGAGGTCAGTCAATACTTTTGACCGCTGTCCAGTAAAAGTGAAGTGCCTGTTGAAAGCGACACTAAGGTAGCAAAAGGTAATGAACAAGAAAGTTAGATACATTTTAATTTTATATGATAAGTGTAACCATGCCATACACGTACGCCCGTCCTCCTGTCCTCCTTAGCTGCCAGCCTACACGAGCACCGTCGTTGTCTCGTTTATGTTTTAAAAAACCCATATAAACACATTATTTAGCATATTAAAGTATACTGTATATTGGCCAGCTGACATGGATTAATCAGTTTTACATGTATTCTTATGGGGAAAATGCATCCAGCTAACGAGCATTCCAGCTAATGAGCTTGGCTCCTGCACGGATTAAACTCGTAAGTAGGGTTACCACTGTATTTACATTGTATAGTCTACATTACATTTACATCTGTATAGCCTATATTATATCTGTATATAATATATATAATATTTATAAAAAACACTTTTATATTTATATCAAACTACTGTACTGGGTAAAACTGGGACCTTGCAAATGTAATTTCGTTCCACCTCATGTACTACATGTGATATGAATGACAATAAAGTTTCCTTGAATCCTTGACAATCTAAGCACCAATTATTCATATTCAGCATACATATATCTAATCAACATTTATTCATATTCATTATACACTGCTCAAAAAAATAAAGGGAACACTAAAATAACACATCCTAGATCTCAATAAATAAAATATTCCAGTTGAAAATCTTTATTTATTACATAGTGCAACGCGTTAAGAACAAAATAACATAAAAATGATCAATGTAAATCAAAATTATTACCCCTTGGAGGTCTGGATTTGGAATCATACTCAAAATCTCATACAACCCTCATGGAGTCTGTTTCTGACAGTTTGAGCAGAAACATGGATATTAGTGGTCTGCTGGAGGTAATTTTGCAGGGCTCTGGCTCTGCTCCTCCTGTTCCTCCTTGCACAAAGGAGGAGGTAGCGGTCCTGCTGCTGGGTTGTTGCCCTCCTACCCCCCCCATTGTCTCCTGGTGTACTGGCCTGTCTCCTGGTATCTGCTCCATGCTCTTCAGGACACTGGGCTGACAGACACAGCAAACCTTCTTGCCACAGCTCACATTGATATGCCATCCTGGATGAGCTTAACTACCTGAGCAACTTGTGAGTTGTAGACATCACCTCATGCTACCTCTATGGTGAGAGAACTGACAAAATGCAAAAGTGACCAAAACATCAGCCAGAAAGGATGAGAACAGAGAAAAGGTCACCACCTGCAGAACCACTCCTGTATAGGGGTTGTCTTGCTAATTGTCTCTCATTTCTACCTGTTGTCTGTTCCATTTGCACAGCAGCAGGTAAAATTGATTCACAATCAGTGTTGCTTCCTAACTGGACAGGTTGGTTTCACAGAAGTGTGGTTGACTTGGAGTTACATTGTGTTGTTTAAGTGTTCCCTTTGTTTTTTTGAGCAGTGTACATATACCAACATCTAAGCAACATTTATTCATAATAAACATATTTCCCAACATTTAAGCAATGTTCATATTTAGCACAAAAATCCCAAATATCTAACCAACATTTATTCATATTTAGCACATATTTCAGAACATCTAAGCAACATTTATTCCTATTTAGCAACACAATCTAAGCACCTAGCAACAAAATCTTTGTTTCTATTAATATCAAACAAATGGAATTATGCTTCATCTGATGGGTTCACTTTGATTCAACAAATTACAACTGAAAAATAATTAACATATACTTGTAAGTGTTAATGACCAGCTGATAATTAACCTGTTCTTCACACCAGTGACCGTGAGCTGAACCAGTGGAGGTCACAGAAACAGCAGACACATCAAAGGCGAGTAGAGAAGGAGCATGTTGAGCTGCTTCATGCACTGATATGGGAGTAGTGCTCCAGTCTAATGAGCTCACCATAAAGGGATTATAGCTGCTTTATAGAATAACATGTTGATTAACTCTGTCAGAAGCCAAAGTCATACTAAGGTCATTGAAAAAAGGTGGGGAAAATGCCTGGACTGGTGCTGGGAACAGAACTCTGGTGGTTGAGCTTATTTTGGACTTTTTGCAGAGTTTATATTTGTACAGTATTGTAATGTAGTCCCCAGGTGCTCAAACATCCAAACATTTGTAAGTGCTCAGTTCTACACAAAGTTTTGTTTTGTTTGCATTGACATAATGCTTATTCAAATGCAAGCAGTGGTGGAAATCTCTGCTTAAGAAAGAACTAATGCTACTTTAAGTCACTTAGAAATCATACCCAGAAATCTTAATTTCCAAATTACCACAGATATTGCCCAATCTATGCACATTTCATTAAGATCTGTATGCAGTTTGATCAGTCTGAAAGAAGTTTTGGTGGTGTATTTTATTTTGGCAGAAACACTACTGACTTCTGAGTTCTAGCGTTTGTTAGCAATGTTGCCTCTCGGAAATTTGGATGCCAAGCATGTCTCGCTTAATTGACTACATCTAAAATAAGTGGGAAATGGATTAAATAAAATAAACTGCTGAAGTGTAAATAAGTTATTTATTGGAAAACTTTCTGAATAATAAAACCCTTAAGTCTCAACTCACACATGGCCTCACGTCAAAACCTTCAAGTCTCATACATCACAAACAAGCTCTGTTGTAATAACAATATTGCTGAGTTTATTGACAGTATTTGATTTGTTGCTGCAGACCTGAAATCTAAAAGGCTGAGCTTTACACTGTCCAATGAACACTGTCAGCTAACTATCCAATGAGATGCACTGATGGGTAAATTATCCAATGAGATGCATGGCTTCTGTTACTGGTGTGCATTTCCTGACAACTACCATAGTTAAATGATCAAGACTATCATTTTGAACACTCTCTGTCCATGGTTACCAAGGTTGTTGCTCAATGATACTTTATTGTGTCATTTTACCGAGACAACAATATATACAAGTGAAAGTTTAGGGGTGCATATTCAGACAAAACAAAAATTAACAGTAAATGTCTAACTTGAGTAATAAAATAAAGCTATAGTGGTGTTTCAATGTTTGTGACGCCATTAGAATTTTCTATATTTTCGCATAAACATGAGTCCTAAAAGTAGATAAAAAACCCAGTTAAACAAATGAGACAAAAATATTATACTTGTTCATTTATTTATTTAGGAAACTGATCCAATATGACATATTTATGAGAGGCAAAAGTATGTGAACCTTTGCTTTCAGTATCTGGTGTGACCCCCCTTTGAGGCAATAACTCAACTAAACGTTTGCGGTAACTGTTCTTTAAACGTTCTTTGGTAGAACGACTTGTGTGCTTAGGGCCGTTGTCATCAGAATCAGAATCAGAAATACGTTACTGATCCCAGAGGGAAATTACAAGATGTTACAGTTTCTCCATTAATGTAATAGAATAAGAATAAAACAGAATAGAAGAATATAGTTATACAGAATAGAATTTTGAAGGTGGGTCTTGCTGCATGACCCACCTTCTCTTGAGATTCAGTTCATGGACAGATGTCCTGACATTTTCCTTTAGAATTCTCTGATATAATTCACAATTCATTGTCCCATCAATGATGACAAGCCGTCCTGGCCCAGATGCAGCAAAACAGGCCCAAACCATGATACTACCACCACCATGTTTCACCGATAAGGTTCTTATGCTGGAATGCAGTGTTTTCCTTTCTCTTTCACTTTTCATTTAAACCAAAAAGTTCTGTTTTGGTCTCATCCATTGACAAAACATTCTTCCAATAATCTTCTGACTTGTCCATGTGATCTTTAGCAAACTGCAGATGAGCAACAATGTTCTTTTTGGAGAGCAGTGACTTTCTCCTTGCAACCCTGCCATGCACACCATTGTGGTTCAGTGTTCTCCTGATGGTGGACTCATGAACATTAACATTAGCCAATGTGAGAGAGGCCTTCAGTTGTTTAGAAGTTACCCTGGGGTCCTTTGTGACCTCACAGACTTACTGAGCCTTACTAATTTCCTCTTCTCGTACCTGTCCATCACTCTGCCCCTCACTGATTTATTTATTTATTTATTAAATTTTCTATGAAAGGCCATTTTAGCATAGTATATTGCATGGGGATTAAAGGACTGTCATTAAATTATATGGCTTAAGGAAGTTCTCCCTCACTGCACTATGTATCAAAACAGTACATTGCTTTGTATGTTATCACAAAGCAGTCCAAACAGATGTTCTTATCCACTTCTAAAAGGCCTGAAAAAATGAGAAAGCACTTCTGGATCTCATCACAGCAGCCGAGCTGAATAGAAATGAGCTGAAAAGAAAAGATAGTGAGTGTCTCTGGCTGGGAGAATGAATGGGTGAGGGGCGGAGCAATAGACAGGTAGGAGAAGAGGAAATGAGTAAGGCTCTTATCAACAGAAAAAGAGAGAGAATGAAACCCTCTTCACTATTCTGCTCGCTCTCAACGCTCGATGTTCAGCACACTAACAGCCTGGAGCCTCTTCACAAATAACAACCTCTTCACCTGCCAAATGCACCAACGTACTGCCAGCCTGGCATCAGCCTTGGAAGAGGAGAAGCACTTTCCAGACCAAGCCTGGCATCTCCTTTTGGCAGATTGTAATACCACACAGCTATACTCTCAAATCAATATGAGTTGGAGCTCACCACAAACATATCGATGCTATCTTTCTATTTCAAACTGAAACTGCACTGGATATGAATGTCAGTGAAGATGTATTATTGAGGTCTGATCCTGTCAATAAAAGATCTGCCTTTTGACAGTTGAACTACAGTTTTATTGACATGGAGACACCAATAATATACAGTCTTCCTGCCTTGGGCTTGATAATTACATTTTAAAGCAATAATCCAAGGGAAAATTACATTTCCTCAATTTTCCACTCTTTCCAAATGTAGTTGATTAGATGACATGATTGGTGTCCAAAGTTTGCTCCTTTAGTTTTGTACTAGAGCTGTAAGACTAACATGTTTACACAGTTTAAATGTGGTAAATGTGTCACTGTATTTGGATATGCTGCTACTGCCCCCTATAGATCATCATATTATCAACAGAACTGTTCACATTATTATATGTAGAAACTTGATACAGTATTAGGATTAATGTTAGAATCAGCATTAGACCAGAGATAGCATTAGTTTTAGGTTAAGATTAGGCTAAAGTTAGGGCTAAGGACAGATTATTGTAACTGAAAGTTAAGTTGACTATAATTGATAATTACCTGAATGTAAATTAAATACAAGTAAATCTATGAAGTATCAAAAATGGCCTACTTGGGGTCTGGTGTGGCTCAACGGTCTATGGCTCTGACACTACAATCACAGGTTTGAATCCTGGCCATGCTGCTTGCCATCGACGGCTGGGGTCTGAGAGAGCAACATTGACTGTACTCTCTCCAGGTGAGCAGATGGTGCTCTTCCCATCATTACTACCATGCAATATCCACTGACTCGGGTGTCTGACAGCCGATCCATCAGATTTGGGGATTCTGCGCTTTCCTCCAAGCGTGTTGACTGCCAAGTGATGATGTATTGGCAGAAGTTAGAAAAGAGATGGAGCCTGACATCACATGCATTGGACAAGGCCTGTGTTAGTCTTCACTCTCCTAGAGTCAGGGACATTACAAGTGATTTGGAACCTTAGCAGATGGGCGGGTCAATTGTCTACCACTACATGGGCGGAAAATGGGTTCAAAAATAAAGCATAAATCAAAAATATAAAAAGACCTATCCAAATAAAATGCGACTGAAAAGTGTCAAATAATTTATGCATATAGTTAGCATGATGCTAACAGGTGTGGTATAACATTAGCCTTTGTGTCTCCAAACTAAAGACACACTTCAGACTTGTAAATCCAGTCAAACACTGCAGTGTTTGTAAATTGTATCCTTTGGTGTTAACTCAGACTGCACGTTTGAGTCCTTTGTCGTGGACAGACAAACCTGTGATTTATATGCTGACACTGTATGAAAGTAGTAAGTCTGACTGACCTGCTGTGATGTGGGTACTCGCACCACACATGAAATGCAGCCCCTAGACAGAGTTTTGTCTACATCTAAGCACTCAATTCAGCAAGATATGGAGCCCTGTATATTAGAAGTGCTGAGAAAGTGCTTTGCTAACTTGTGCCATGCTACGACAAAAAGGACAATAAAAGAAGACAAAAAACATAGACAATAGTTCAGGACCTGGTAGCAGTGGCGGAGGTAGACTATTTTTCAAGGGGTGGCCAAAGGGTGAGCAAGGCTTTGTCAGAGGGGTCCATATACAAATGATGAACGAAAGGAAACAAATATTTTCTCACACACAAACAAATTAAAATGGTTTATTTAACAAAGATTTGCCATCAAACAAGACGTTAAATGGCACCATGGAACAGTGAACATGTAAATGTAAACTCAAAGCCCAGAATATGACTAAAAACAAATTCTCAAAAATAAGTAAATAAAACTGGCTCTAAATAGTACCGACTAATAGCCTACCGACTGGTCCTTTTGGTGTGCAATAGTTCAGTGCCATTTGCTTCTGGTTCACTGTCTTCCTCCCCAGAGTCTGACTCTGAATCTATATCATCCTCATCTCTCTCAGAAACTTAATTGTAAAATGCATAAACAGAAACAAAAAAAAAAAACGCAAAAAGCATCATGCTAACCTTTAGAATTAGGCTTATTGGAATTTACTACTTCATAACTCTCTGTCACAGCCTCTAACCTGCTGGTGATACACTTGGGCCTGGTGTCTCCTGGCTGGCTTCTCCAGGTTGGTCACTGCTGCAGGGTTCTGTCTGGTCCTGGTTTTTGCTTCTTTAAGAAGAAATGGGAGATATTCCCTTTTCTCTTCATTTGGACTCTACACAAAGTAAGACAGCCTGGTATTTAGACTCCATGACTGTTTGGCAGAGACAACACTATTTTAACTATTATTTAAACTATAGTTTTTAGTTTTCTGTAGCTAATTAACATAATACTACATTTAAAAAAAAGATTCATTAAATTAATATAACTAGTTATGTTATAATTTAAAGCTTTCATATGACATAGCCTACTTACATTTCAGTCATTCTAAAACTAACAACAATGGTTTTTCACATATACTTACACACACATTTCAAGCGACAGCTGGGAGATACAGCCTTGCTAAATTAATAAAACATTACAGGGCAGCATGTGCACTAAAATATATGTTCAAAGAATCTTTCTAAAATACAATCTATCAGCACTAGCATGGATAATTTGAATAATAAACGAGGCACTACAGAGCGGTGCACAACCGTTTTTTTTCTTTTTAGAAATGTATGACAAGTGCCACCTCTCATTAGGAAGGTAATACAGCGGTAAAATGTTGTAAATACCTGCAAAATTCCTCAATGGTGTACTCTAATGCCGCGGGTGTGTTTTAGATCAAGCAGGAACCACATGTCAGTTTAACCAATGAACAGCGTCAGTGAGCAGCATGTAAGATGTGACTGTGTTGGGGTGCGTTCAAGGACAGCCGGAAATGACAGTTTTCCTCGCAAATCTTTGCGATCTCTTAAGTATTACATTTTAAAATGACCATTTCCAGTGGGGTGGCAGTAGGAGTGGATAATTGCCACCCCTGCCACCCCTTTGGCTCCGCCACTGACCTGTAGGCATGTGTAGGGGTTTGCAAAACATTTTCAACTCACTCTGTGTATTTTGTGACTGAGAGATATCATCAGTATAACAGTGGTATGAGAATCCATGAGAAGAAATTACTTCACTAAGAGAATGAGTGTAAAGTGAGAAAAGAAGAGGACTCAGTACTGAGCCTTGTGGGACACAAGTGGAGAGCCTGCATGGGGCAGATGTGGACCCACTCCATGTTACCTGGTAGAACCATTCCTCTAAATATGTTCTGAACCACTTCCACGCCGAGTCAGTGATCCCGAGGTTAGAGAGCATGGACAGGAGGAACTAATGGTTGACCGTGTCAAAGGCTGCAGAAAGGTCAAGAAGGATGAGAACCCACGACAGTCCATCAGATCTAGCTGTTTTGAGTTTTTCAGTCACAGCTATCAGGGCCATTTCAGTGGAGTGCGCAGTTTTGAAGGCAGACTGGTAGAGGTCCTGAAGTTGGTTCTGGGAGAGAGACAGATAGCTGGTTATAGACAGCACATTCAAGAATTTTTGAGAGAAAAGACAAAAGTGATACTGGTCTGTAGTTGTTGACATCACAGCTATTTATTGTAGGCTTCTTCAGGATGTCACCAGGTTTGCACACACTGCAGCAGGGATTGTGGCCCATTCCTCCGCACAGATCTTCTTCAGATCAGCCAGGTTTCTGAGCTGTCGCTGAGAAACACGGAGTTTGAGCTCCCTCCAAAGATTTTCTATAGGGTTTAGGTCTGGAGACTGGCTAGGCCACTCCAGAACCTTGATATGCTTCTTACGGAGCCACTCCTTGGATATCCTGGCTGTGTGTTTTGGGTCACTGTCATGTTGGAAGACCCAGCCACGACCCATCTTCAGTGCTCTGAAGGAAAGAGGTTGTTCCCCAAAATCTCGCAATACATGGCCCCAGTCATCCTCTCCTTAATACAGTGCAGTCGTCCTGTCCCATGTACAGAAAAACACCCCCAAAACATGATGCTTCCACCCCCATGCTTCACAGTAGGGATGGTGTTTTAGGGATGGTGCTCATCATTCTTCGTCCTCCAAACACGGCGAGTGGAATTAAGACCAAAAAGTCTCATCTGACCACAGCACTTTCTCCCATGACTCCTCTGGATCAATCAAATGGTAATGGGAAAACTTAAGACGGGCCTGGACGTGTGCTGATTTAAGCAGGGGAACCTTCCTTGCCATGCATGACTTTAAACCATAACGTCTTAGTGTATTAGCCACAGTAACCTTGGAAACAGTGGTGCTCGCTCTCTTCAGGTCATTGACCAGCTCCTCCCGTGTAGTTCTGGGCTGATTGCTCACCTTTCTTAGGATCATTGATGCACCACGAGGTGAGATCTTGCATGGAGCCACAGTCAGAGGGAGACTGACAGTCATGTTTAGCTTCTTCCTTTTTCTAATAATTGCTCCAACAGTTGATGTTTTTTTTTCACCAAGCTGCTTGGCAATTCCCCCATAGCCCTTTTCAGCCTTGAGAAGGTTTACTATCTTGTCTCTGGTGTCTTTGGACAGCTCTTTGGTTTTAGCCATGTTAGTAGTTGGAGTCTTACTGATTGTGTGGGGTGGGCAGGTGTCTTTATGATTGTGTGGGGTGGGCAGGTGTCTTTATGCAGCTATCGACCTCAAATAGGTGCTTCTAATTTTGAATAATAAGTGGAGTGGAGGTGGACTTTTTATAGGCGGACTAACAGGTCTTTGAGGACCAGAATGTTTGCTGATTGGCAGGTGTTCAAATACTTATTTGCAGCAGTAACACACAAATAAATTATAAAAAAATCATACATTGTGATTTCCGGATCTTTTCTTTTAGATTATGTCTCTCACAGTGGACATGCACCTAAGATGAACATTTCAGACCCCTCCATGATTTCTAAGTGGGAGAACTTGCAAATTCGCAGGGTGTTCAAATACTTATTTTTCTCACTGTATGTGTGTGTGTGTATATATATATGACTTTTTTTTTTTTTTACTTTTTTGTATTACATTCTGAACAAAAATGAACTTGTTCAGCCTATTCTCATTTTTATCTATGACCCCAAACAATTACAGACTCATAAAAAGTACATCTGATTTGTTGCCTGATTGGGATTATCTAGCAGCAGTAGGCCTATCTACCAAAAGAACACAAAGCTAAGGCAGTTTGACTTTCATTTTTGCACACATTCTGAATCATGTGATCTGTTGCCAAACACTTTGAAAACTTTGCAGATAATGCTGTATCATTTCTTAAAGCAGCCCAAAAGGGACATGGCGTAGGTGGCCACAGCTGTTCTTTAGCCGCTTTAAGATGGCTTTCAGATTGAGTCGAGACTTCCAATCAGATCTTAGTATCTCTAGAGCTGATGTGTTGAAAATTGGCTTTGACATATTCTGCTCATAACATGCGTGCACCACAGCAGTGTGGAAGTACAGGGGACTGTTGGTTAATGTTATTTTTGATGACTGAAAAGCTCATCTACAGGCTGTTGGCTTTTGCCTTGGCCTAGAGTCCCGGTGGTCCAGATGCAATTTAAGGCTTGCTGCAGAAGTCAACCACAAAGCAACAAACTGCATTTGTAAGAGAGATTTCCCCATTTGTTGTGTTTCTGTGTTGTGCTGCTGCAGGAATGTCATTTTCAAACCAGTCACGTTGCCTTCTAACACACATACACACACTCTCTCACACACACACATACGCCTCCACCCCCCACAGAGCTAGCTGTGGATTTTTCAAACCACTGCTGGGAACTTTCAAATCTTAGCACAACAGTTTCATCTCTCACTGTCTGTCATATTTCCCTGCTCTGTTTGTCTGCTGTCAGACTCTGTCTTTCATTACTACGATTATTTCCTTCTGCGGTTCAAGCACTGCAATACATCAGCCTCATAAGTCTTTATGATGTAACTTTACCCTTTTTCAGTGTGGGATTCATCTCCAAGTCACAGGCTAGTAAAAGAAACTGAAAACTGTAATTTCAGTAACTGCAGGGGAGGAAACTTCTACATCAATGTAGGCTACAGTGTCATGCAAACGTTTAGACAACACTTGTTAAATCATGTATTACTGTTTCTTCTGTATGTATTGTATATATTTATTCTGTATATACAAACAATACTGTATATACACAGCACCATTGTAAATACAGTGAACCACTGCGTATTCGCGGTTCAGCATTCGCGGATTCACCTATTCACGGAATTTTCTCTAGAACATATCTACGTGTTATTCGCGGAAAACCCACAAATTCGCAGTTTTTTCTGTAGAACATATGTACTGTACAACAGTTGGGTACGTGCATGTTCCAAAACTCGAACGCTATTGGCTGGGATTCGGATGACCGTACAAGGCCAGCTCTCATTGGCTGATCCGCACAACACACAGTCACTTTCGCGGGAGCCGTAGACCTGATTAGTTTTGCTTTTCTTTTACCCCCAAGATGCCCGTTAAACGCCCAGCTTCTTCTCAGGCTTCCAGCACAAAGTGTAAGTGGCAAAGTGTAAGCGGCTCTCAGAGAGCGAGAGAGAGAGAAGGAGATTACATACTGTACTGAACTGCTGCCACACTCATTTACATTTATGTTGTACACTTTACTTCCTGTATATACATAGTCTGTATATTTAATGTACAACTGAATGCAAGATTATTCTGTACTTCACACAGTACCAGTCAAAAGTTTGGCATTCAGTGTTTTTTCATGATTTAAAAATGTTCTGCATTGTACAAACTGGATTCCAAAAAAGTTGGGACACTAAACAAATTGTGAATAAAAACTGAATGCAATGATGTGGAGATGGCAAATGTCAATTTTATTCGTAATAGAACATAGATGACAGATCTATCTATCAGACAGGAAGTTTAATCTGAGTAAATGTAACATTTTAAAAGAGAAATATGTTGATTCAAAATTT
>BRDA01061103.1:1107-11209 GCA_036984385.1 Crenuchus spilurus | reverse complement strand
ACAAGGACTCTTATTGGTACAGTGTGGTGTTATTGGTATAATGTAGAGTTAGGAGTCTAGCACAAGGACTCTTATTGGTACAATGTGGTGTTATTTGTATAATGTAGTGTTAGGAGTCTAGTCCAGGGACTCTTATTAGTACAGTGTGATGTACTTGCTTAGGCTGGGGATTGACCCTCAGTCTACCATCTAGGAGTGATTTTACCCACTACAGTGTATTACAATATAAATACATCTTCTCTTACAGAGGCAGCTGATTCTTGCACAATTATGGCCCAGTTAAGCCACTCATGGTCCCAGGCTGCTGCAGAACATTTCTTACCAGACAACAAAGAAACAATAATTGTCTTACCAAACAGCTAATATAAAGGTGATATATTGGTGAAATTGGCCAAATTCTCAAAGGAGGCTTTACTAGGGAACTCATTTCCCCCCAACCCTTTTGTCTCCTGCTTTATGAGAATTTGGTTGGGTTAAAATCAAATTAAGTTTAGGAAGTCCTGCTCTGCACTTACCGATGTCAAAACTAGAGAGAATTTAGTAAACAAAACAATCGATGGATTGCAAATTCCATCTGTTTTGCAAATTCCTTCAGACGACACATTATCTGCTGAGCTACAGACTATAACATCATTCTGAAACACTCAGCACTGTAGTGGTCTTCACGACAGCCTAAAAAGTTTGTACTTCCTGACCAATGTCTCATCTTTGTCTCTCATATAGAGTCACTGATTTTATCTGCAGTTCTCCATCTTCTCAGTAAAGCTAGACTCTACCCATTGCTTAAATTTAAAGATGTGGAGACCCAGGTGCTTGGATTTACCTTCTAAATCTTGTCACCCTTATCAGTACAATTAAAACTATGGTTCCAGAGTCTTAGTATCAACTAATAAATATGCCCATATCACCCCTGTCCTTCATCATCTACACTGGCTACCAGTTACAGAGCACATTCACTACAAAAGCCTTCTGGTGACTTTTAAAGCCTTACATGGTCATACTCCTTCTGATGTCTATGCTGTCTTACATCCTTATAGCCCATCACACAAGCTGAGTCATTTGATTCTGTGTAGGCTGTCCGCTATGGGTGGCAGGTCTTTTAGTGGTTCTGCCCCCACCCTATGGAACTCTAAAGCTAATGGATGTGAAATGTGCTATATAAGTGTCATGGGACAGCAAGACCCAGGACTGAGTGAGAGGCATGGACTTCAATGGATGGCTGCCCAGTAGTTTTTAGCAACCTGCAGCAGAAAGCAACCAGGCTTGGTCATAAAGTACAGATAGTGGAAGTGACAAAATTAAACAATAAGAGAGTTAAATATATAAACTAAATAAATGCTGGAACTGGGGGTGAGTTGGTACAGCAAGCATGGTGCACTCAGTGCCAGTGATGCAACAATAGGAGTAATGGCATGCCTGAAACAAAACCACTAGAGAATAACTTAAGAATACCAGACCAGAAGAACCATGACCATGCTGGCTCTGTGGAATAAATAAGGCTGAAAACTTGAGAGAATCTACACGATAACCTGAGAATTCTAGAGAGAATATAAACACAAAAAGTTTCTGATCTCGGTGGAAATAAAGCCAGGAACTAGAGAGGGGAGATTAGAGTTAACAAAATACCAGTGTTTTATTGGCAAAGTCTGATCTGCACAGGCAAAACTCTGTGATGACTCCACTAGGAACATCCAGTGCATAAGAGGCACCATCACAGCTGTAGGCTAATTCTGACCAAACCTGAACAAGGGAAGTGCTCCAGTCAATCAGAATCAAGTGATCACCTTAATGATCAGAGGGCACATATGTTTGCCTTAAACAACTGATTGCAGGGTTTTTAACCTGAAGTGTAACTTACATAGTAACTATAATAAAACTATAGTGGTCCTAGAGTAGAGCCTTGAGGAACACATCATATTACTTTTGTATTAACTGAAGTTTTGCCAGTTTTACAGAAACTGATAACAGTCAGATGGGTTGGATGATCTGAATCAGGGTCATTCCTGTCACCCAAATTAAATTCTCCTGCCTGTGTACTACATTGTCACACTATGGTATTAGATAGATAGATAGATAGATACTTTATTGATCCCCGAGGGGAAATTCAAGAGCTACTAGAAGGGCAGCCGATCGCTACGGCGCCGGAAGTCCAACGAATTCCAATTAAATACTGCACTAAAGTTGAGTTAGATGATAAATATGACTATGATGGGACGTTTACTGAAACTTTCATACAAATTTGTCCTGTTGGGCTACAGCTCTGAGAAACTTTGTGAATGCTGACAATTTTGAATTTTAATTGCTCACAATTTAGGAGAACCTGCTATGGAGCACATATAGTAATTAAGGTCATAAGAGACATTTTCCAAGACATGGATTAAGCATAGTCCTGGACTATATTGCATTTTCAGTGGAGACAATGGAATTTTCCATTGAATAGAAGACATAGCTCAGTGTCTGTAGGTTAAACCAGTAGTACAGGATGTGACCTTTTTAGGTCAGAAGCCATGGATTTTAGGCTTTTGCTGTTAGTGGTTTGCATTCAGACAACAAAAATATTGCATTTTTACTGACCTCTAGTGGATGTGTGCTATACATACCTCTACCAACTGGTAGACATGGCACTATGAAGTTACATTTAACACAAAGGCGTCCATCTCCAGTTCACCAGTTTGCTGATTTTCTTGATCAAACATACCTGATTCAACTCAGTAGGTATTGACCAGGTTTAATTGTAGTGTCAGTGCAGAGAAATCACCAAACTGTGCTGGATACCAGTCCTCCAGGATTGGAGTTGGACACCCCTGCTTTAAGACCTTCTACAATTAAGATATTGTGACTCAAATGTTCTCTACCAACAAGTCCAGCAGAACATTAAAGGGTTAAAGTGGGCTTAACCAGAAAGGTGAGTCCGTACTTAAGTGACTGCAGAAGTTGTGCTTCAGCTTCACTGCCTGACGTTCTAGACTTACGAAGTTAAAGGAGCAGCTGGGTGTGTTTTAACCTTGTTAGGGACTAATTGCAGGAATGAAGTTTTAAGTGCTAAATTGGAGCAGTTCTGCTGTGTTTTTAGGTACTGAACTGCTAAATGTGCTCATTTGTAACGTGTTGGGTCTGTACCGGCCACACACGCACTTGCGGTCAGGTGTGGTGACTTCACCTCTCCGAAGCATCTGACGGCTCTCCGGCATTCGCCCCTGTGCCTCGGCACTCTGGGTAAAGGCTATAAATACAGGCCAGGGGGATTAATGCAGCTTCAGTGTCTGGCTCAGCTCCAGCTTCACTACAGCCGTTGTGCTGCAGATGGATGGACATCGTGCAGAAGAATGATATGCAGATTCCCCCCTTTTGTTCTTGGCCACACAGCTTTGGTTCGCAAGCCTGTTGTCACAGAAGAGGGACTGTTGCAGTAAGCCAGTTAGATGGAGGTCTAAATGTGAGATGTTTGACATGAAGCAGCACTCGTGCCATCAACAAAATCAGCATATGTTAATCTCCCTGACATGGAGATTGGACTAAAGGTGGACTATGGCTATAAAATGTCTCCAAAAGCCCATTATATTTTTCAGTGATGCATAAAAGGCCAATAAAGTTGCACTGTCACTTTAACAGTGAACAAAAAACCATTAAAATTGATGCTTTAATGGAGAGCACAAAGACAGTAATTTTGGACCATTGCTTTAATGGAGAGTACAAGGACAGTGATGGTGGACCATTGCTTTAATGAAGAGTAAAAGGACAGCGATGGTGGATCATTGTTTAATGGAGAGTACAAGGACAGTGATGGTGGACCATTGCTTTCATGGAGAGCACAAGGACAGTGATGGTGGACCATCACTTTAATGGAGAGTACAAGGACAGTGATGGTGGACCATCGCTTTAATGGAGAGTACAAGGACAGTGATGGTGGACCATTGCTTTAATGGAGAGTACAAGGGCAGTGATGGTGGACCATTGCTTTAATGGAAAGTACAAGGACAGTGATGGTGGACCATTGCTTTAATGGAGAGTACAAGGACAGTGATGGTTGACCATTGCTTTAATGGAGAGTACAAGGACAGTGATGGTGGACCATTGCTTTAATGGAGAGTACAAGGACAGTGATGGTTGACCATTGCTTTAATGGAGAGTATAAGGACAGCGATGGTGGACCATTGCTTTAATGGACAGTGATGGTGGACTATTGCTTTAATGGAGAGTACAAGGACAGTGATGGTGGACCATCACTTTAATGAAGAATACAAGGACAATGATGGTGGACCATTGCTTTAATGGAGAGCACAAGGACAGTGATGGTGGACCATCGCTTTAATGAAGAGTACAAGGACAGTGATGGTGGACCATTGCTTTAATGGAGAGTACAAGGACAGTGATGGTGGACCATTGCTTTAATGGACAGTGATGGTGGACTATTGCTTTAATGGAGAGTACAAGGAGAGTGATGGTGGACCATCACTTTAATGAAGAATACAAGGACAGTGATGGTGGACCATCGCTTTAATGAAGAGTACAAGGACAGTGATGGTGGACCATCGCTTTAATGGAGAGTACAAGGACAGTGATGGTGGACCATCGCTTTAATGAAGAGTACAAGGACAGTGATGGTGGACCATTGCTTTAATGGACAGTGATGGTGGACTATTGCTTTAATGGAGAGTACAAGGAGAGTGATGGTGGACCATCACTTTAATGAAGAATACAAGGACAGTGATGGTGGACCATCGCTTTAATGAAGAGTACAAGGACAGTGATGGTGGACCATCGCTTTAATGAAGAGTACAAGGACAGTGATGGTGGACCATCACTTTAATGAAGAATACAAGGACAGTGATGGTGGACCATTGCTTTAATGGAGAGCACAAGGACAGTGATGGTGGACCATCACTTTAATGAAGAGTACAAGGACAGTGATGGTGTACCATTGCTTTAATGGAGAGTACAAGGACAGTGATGGTGGACCATTGCTTTAATGAAGAGTACAAGGACAGTGATGGTGAACCATCACTTTAAATGGAAAGCATCTCGGCAGTTTCCGTGTGTTTTACTGTACAAAATAAACAAACTACACTAGGCTTTCACACATGCTGTGTGTGTGTGTGTGTGTGTGTGTGTGTGTCTGTGTGTGGAGGTGAAGTTAAGCTGAAGGAATTTGTCCATTTAGAGGCCCAGAGGAACTCCTTCCAAAATCTGTTTACTTTTCTCTGCTGCTTTGACAACTGGGGCTGCAATTGTGGAGTGGAGATCAGGCAAGTTCCAACCTGGAGAAATGGCCTGACAGGTCTCTGAGCTTCCACCAAAAAGAAGAACCAATAAGATACATTCTGTTCTGAAACAACACTTTCAGATCTGAACATCAGGACTCCACCAAATGTTTTAATCACACTGAGAATGTAAACAATCCAAAATGCATTTTGAGGTGAAATAGTGTATTTTAAAGACACTTATGATGGGTCAAACATTGGGAATATTACACCATTTGCTTTAAAATTTCGTGAATATTCTGATTTTAAGAGATGTGTTCCTTAATTGCAGGTTCTGAATATATTATGTAAATGTTATTTGATATTTTGGATTCATGTTACTTGTACACTAACAGAAGCTGTAAACAGTAGAGACATAATGGACTCTGATAGGAAATATCAGTGCTGTTATTATCCATAAACCAGCTGGAATGCACTTCCTCACAAATGACCATATTTAACCTTTATCTCTGTCACATACACGTTATCTACATGTACATGGATCATCCAATTTGGCTACTGTTGCGATGATACCAATGATAATGTGGCAATTGATGATATTGTGGCTAATAGTGTAGCTAATTTACATAATGTGGCTACTGATGATAATGTTACTATTGATAATGTAGCTATCGATTACAATGTGACTATTGGTGATGAAGTGGCTTGATGATAATGTGACTAATGATGATGTGGCTACTGATGATATGATTAGGGATTATAGTATGGCTATTGATGATAATGTGGCTAATGATAATTTCACTGTTGGTGATAATGTGGCTAATGATGATGTGGCTACTGATGAAAATGTGACTAATAATGATAATATGGCTATTGATACTGTGATGAATGATGATAATATGCCTATTAATGATACTTTGACTATTGATCTTGTGGCTATTGATGATATGGCTACTGATTATAATATGACTACTGATGATAATGTAGCTAGTGATGATGCGGCTACTGATATTGTGGCTAATGGTATGGCTAATTTACATAATGTGGCTGTTAAAGAAAATGTAATGATGCTGATATGTGACTAAGGATATAGCTATGGCTGAAAAATTTACTAATGTGACTATTGGTGATAATGTAGCAAATGATATGGCTGTTTGCTCAGACTGTGGCTATTGAAGAAAATGTTGCAATTGACTGATGCTGATAATGTGACTAATGATAATGTGACTTATTATATAGGAATTGATGATAATGTGTCTGCTGGTGATAAAGTGGCTAACAATGACACTGTGACTAATGATGATAATGTGACTAATAATGACAATGTGTCTAATGATAATGAGACTAATGGTCATAATGTTATGGAAGACAACGTGGTTAATGATAATAACATAGCTAATTATAATGTAACTAATGATGAGGCCAGTGTTGATAATTTAATTATAATATTGCTAACGACGATAATGTGGCGTTTGATGTGACTGTTAGTACTGTGATAATGTGGACAATAGTAATGTGACTAATGTAACTAATGACAATATGGCTATTGATGATACTGTGACTAATAATGACAATGTGGCTATTGATCATATGACTCTTGGTGATAATGTGGCTCGTGAGGAAAATGTAGATTTTGAGGACAATTTTGCTTATAATGATAGTGTGGATTATCAAGATATTGTGACTATTGATGATAAGATAATGTCACTACTGTTGATAATGTGGATTTTGATAATATGGCTATTGATGATAATGTGATTAAAGGTGATGTGGCTGATGATGATAATATGTATGGATTTTGGATGATAATGTGGCTAATATGATAATGTTGCTACTGTGGCTAATAATAATAATGTGCATTTTTATAATATGGTTATTGAAGATAATGTGACTGATGATGATAATCTGAATTTTGGCTGATAATGTGACTAATGATGATGTGGCTGCTGATAATACGATTAGGATTATAATATGGGTACTGATGATAATGTGACTATTGATGATATTGTGGCTAATATGATAATGTGGCTACTGATGATAATGTGGCTAATGATGATGTGGCTGCTGATGATATGATTAGGGATTATAATATGGGTACTGATGATAATGTGGCTGATGATGCTATTGTGGCTAATAATGTTAATGTGGATTTTTATAATAATGTCACTACTGATGATAATGTGGATTTTGATAATATGGCTATTGATGGTAATGTGGCTAATATGATAATGTGGCTAATGATGCTATTGTGGCTAATAATGTTAATGTGGATTTTGATGATAATGTGGCTACTGGTGATAATGGGGATTTTGAGAATAATGTGGCTATTGATAAGTTGGATTTTGAAGATAATTGGACTATTGTGATAATGTGGCAAATAATGACAATGGCTAAGAAGAATGTAAAATAAATGTGGCACAAGTTACTACTTGAAGCAAAACAAATGTAAATAATAATTAGAAAACAGTGTATTTTTTCATGATTAAGAAATATGTAAATGTTGGGATGGATCATATCAATGGAAGGTTAACTTAACCTTTTGGTATATAAATGAATGGAAGCAGGTCAGAAGTGCAGACTCAAGCCTGAGAGCGTAGAATGGAAATTGAATGTAAAAATAATTCATTATGTATCCTCTGGGCCTCGGGTGTAAATCTGGCCTGTAGGTTTATGAGCTGGTGTCTCCAATGCCAAAGAAACATAAACTATGTCCTCCCTGAGTGAAAGAATGTGGTGATCACCGAGAGCTGTTCTGAGGTCCAGTCTGATCTGGACAGTGGACCTCTCTTGCTGGGCTGATATATATGCTCCTCTTGGCTGTAGTTAATAATAGCAGCTTCTATATCAGCAGACAAATGTGGCAGATTTAAGGCGATAAACTGGGCTGTAATAACACAGCACTGAGCGCTGTAAACCCATTTATTCTGCCGGCCGTTTGCTGGACGTGTAAAAAGGACACAGAAATTGCACATAATGAGTGAGTGGCCTGCCAACACGGCCACTCTGGGTGACCAAAATGGTCAAAGGTTGTCAGTCGCGGCCCCCTGGATGTTCAGTTGTGAAATTTTAAAGCCGCAAAGCCTCAGAATGCCGGTCATTTGGGTTCCAGAACAACGCTGGGCTCAGCCAGTGCGTTTTATGTACACTCGGTCTAAAATAAACGGACTAAAGAGGTGCTAGGCCATTGCATGCTTGTTTAGACTGCGCTGGGCTCTGGGACAGGGCTTTAGTCTGGTTTTGATGGAGGTTTACTATTTCACGTGTTAGCATGTGCTTATTTCTGCAATATCATGGCTCTGATTACACTTTGTGGTTTTAGATAATGTTTTAGAAGATGTAATAAGCTTATAGTACAGTAAACAAAAGATTGAACAGCCTTCTGGAAGGGTCCTTTGTTTTCCACTTTTTGAATTAGAGGCAAACTGATTTTTTTTCTTTAGGGCAGATACCAATTATTTACTAATTATCTATGATGCATGTAAAGCGGCCACCACCTCTTTTACAACTACCGCTGATACACCGTCACTGAGGAGGAAAGCACAGGATCCCCAGCTCTGATGGAACATTCAGTAGACAGCTGAGCCAGCGAACAGTTGTAGTGTGAAAGTGATGGGGAGACAGCACCATCTACCTGCCTAGACAGAGCATGCCCAATTTTTTGCTCTCTTTGGCCCCGCTTATCGATGGCAAATAGCATGTCTGGGAATTTTACTCTTGATTTTCAGGTCATAGTGTCATAGGACTCTTTTATTTTCAAAGGTGTCAAAAGTATTGACATTCATGACTCAGGTAGAAGTACAGATACTAGGGTTTAAAAAGACTTTTATAGAAGTTGAAGTATCAACTTAAGCTTTTTACTGAAGTAAAAGTACAAAAGTTCTGGTTTCAAAACTACTTAAAGTATAAAAGTAAAAGTAATGTAAAGAAAATAAATGCCAAAACTTAGGCTGTGCCACAGGGGCATATAGTGCACTACCCCCCCACCCCCAAAAATATTTTTTCCTAAAAGTCGTAATGACAATGACCCAAAGCACACAGCCAGGATAACCAAGGAGTGGCTCTGTAAGAAGCATATCAAGGTTCTGGAGTGGCCTAGCCAGTCTCCAGACCTAAACCCTATAGAAAATCTTTGGAGGGAGCTCAAACTCCGTGTTTCTCAGTGACAGCCCAGAAACCTGGCTGATCTGGAGAAGATCTGTGTGGAGGAATGGGCCACAATCCCTGCTGCAGTGTGTGCAAACCTGGTGAAAAACTACAGGAAACGTTTGACCTCTGTAAAGGCTACTGTACCTAATATTAACACTGATGTTCACAGGTGTTCAAATACTTATTTGCAGCAGTAACACACAAATAAATGATGAAAAAATCATACATTGTGATTTCTGGATGTTTTCTTTTAGATGATGTCTCTCACAGTGGACATGCACCTAAGATGAACATTTCAGACCCCTCCATGATTTCTAAATGGGAGAACTTGCAAATTCGCAGTTCAAATACTTATTTTCCTCACTGTATATTTTCCCCAATTATATTTAAGTTCCCTGTTGAGGGCCAACCTTCAATTTTGTAAATATCTGTTTTATTCCCATAAATTCCTGTTAATTCCCATAAATTCCCGTTAATTCCCATGGAAAGTTTCCAACTTTGAAAATTCCCGGAATTTTGCAAAAATCTCAAGTGTCATTCAGTCTGACACAGGTTTTATCCCAAACGTTTTAAGGCCCTTAAAAGTTTCAACCTTTGAAAGGTACCCTTAATTGCCCTTAAATACCCTTAATTGTCCTTAAATACCCTTATTTTGTCTATAAATGTTTTAACTTCCAACCGGGAGTTGTCCCTTGAATTTATATTAACCCCTTTTATATGTCACTCCTTTTATTCATAAACTTGACGCTTAAACG
>BRDA01061100.1:0-16775 GCA_036984385.1 Crenuchus spilurus | reverse complement strand
TATAGAGTAATTCAGTTACTAACTAAGTCACTTTTTTGAACAAGTAGTGAGTAACTATAACTAATTACTTTTTTAAAGTAACGTTCCCAACACTGTTGATGGGTGATAGCAAAATGTATCATTTTCTAACATGACTAATACAGTGATGTGCATTTTTAGGCATCACAAAGCCCACATTTTTTACTCTTTACTTTAATACCATGTAGTGTATTAAATATGCCTGCTAAGTCAAACTGGTTGGGCCTGAAACTTGTCTCTCTCCAGTATGAGGTCATCCCTCCAGTAAGGCACCAAGAGAGACATTACAAACCAATTAGATCAGAATTTCTCTTGACAACCTTATTACAGCATGTAATTACTCACATTACAGTGATAAGCAATCTTTTAACATCTCTTTCGAAACACTCACTGGCAAAAATACCTTGAAGCTTGTCAGGGATTAAATCAAGTAGTAAATACCTCAGCAGGGTAAGGTTACAGTACCTTTGTAAAATTATTATAGAATTAATCATTAAGATTTCAGAAAAGCTTAAATGTCTTACCTGGAACTTCTTTTTCGCTACAAAGTACCGCATCCGCTGGATCACTCGAATGGCAGCCCGGTGGGATTCTCGCAACCTGGAGTAGTGTTTTGGAGGCAATCATGATCGGTGAGTGAAAAGAAGAGAGAGGAATAGATGACAATGAGACTGATAAAAACACTCCAAAATTAGTTTCTCAAAGCTTAGAGGTGCATGCAGAGACAACAGGTAAAAGAAAACCACTTCTAGAAATTGTCCTGAGTTTCAGGACATGTTTGAATTCATGCCATGCTGATATAAGCCTGAACTTTTTATAGCTTCCAGTAAAGGCAACAACAACGTGGCTGTAAAGCTCTACTGGCATCATGACGTCACTAGTTTGAAAACATTGAGTGTACTTCTGACACAAGCATTTGCAAATCAATCCTATCTGGCTGGGAAAGGTCCTCAGGTGAGGTATAAAGCAGCCCCTGCAGATGGCAATACCCAGTCAATGCCCTTATAGAGACACAAGCATGGGTCAGGACCAGGATATGAAGTGCAGAGAGAAACACAAAGCTTTCTGATTTGAGAGTGTGTACGAGACTGAGTGTGTGAAATGTGAGATACACACTACATGTAGACCAAGACACATGGATTGACACCTACATACACACACAATGCAGTAAATATCACACATTTAAATACTGTGTTTATTCAAATGTGTACATATGAGCACCTAAGGGGGGATTTCCTCTCCATAGATAGTCTTATGTTAACTTATACAATGGAATTGTTTAGCTTAATCAAAAAAAATAGCATTTTTTCCTTTATAATGAGGAATGGGCATGTATGTACGTGTCAATCCATGTGTCTTGGTCTACATGTAGTGTGTATCTGCTGTATTGCAATACAAATGCTTCCATCTGGTGTGTGTCACACCAACTCAGTCACAAGAGCCCTTCAAAGAAAGGCATTAGCATTAGACAAGCTGCAGGCTATGAGGCCTGGATGACTTCATGGACACGGCTGCCTGAGGGAGTCTGGATCTTCATTGGCAAAGTAAGCACTGGGAAATGGAGGATAATGCATATATGCATGGCTCCAAGCAACTGTCAATATATGGTTCCCTGGTGAGCCATTCAGGACAAGCAGTATCCCTTTGGGCAATGTACCAGTGGTAAGTGGTAGTGTTCCTCAGTTTACAGTTCTCATGGTTCCTCTTATTAATGAAAACAGCTCTAGTAATTTGGAATTGCAAATAAAAACAAAGTGGATGTTAGAAAAGATGTAATGTAATAAAGCAATCAATGTAACTCTGTGTTTCTTTATAATAAAAGAGAAAGAAGCCCTGGCTGACATGAATGGTTACTGATGAACAAGTTGATGTCTCAGAGGGGATCACAATTATTCAAAACATCAGTCTTGGCCCATGTCATGCATTCCACAAGATGATATGAAGTGCATTACATAACCGAAAGTACTATCTTTGGCTATTTAGGCATCAGTTCAAGTCAAAACACTGAATGACTGTCTAATCTAACAAGAGGACAATATAAACATTGTCAGCCATGTGAAACACAGTTCTGGCACTGGAAACTAACGATAGCGATTCACTTGTCCTAAAGAAGTCCTGCCTTGTCCATTTTAATGTTTTCTCCCATTCAAATTAGGAAGGTCTTGTTAATTGACCTCAACTAAACGCCTTTCAAAGCTACTGCTCTGAAGTACGTACAGGTCTAATAGTGCAAAATGCTGTCCATTCAGTCTGTATATATAACTATATAGGTAGTTTGATGACAGCATGCGACCATAATAATGTCTGCTCAGGCACATAACAAAAAATATTTCTGATATATAAGATATAGTATAATTTTTTATGCATTCCTAAAAAAATTAAGTCAGCATTGAGATTTTTCTTAACATTCTGTAATTTTGTCCGTTTATATGAAAGAATGTATTTGTGGGTGCTGCTTCGGTAGGATTTTAACTACCCAATAGCTAATGAGTTGTATCAGGTACTAGATTGGGAAAACACCAAATAGGCTGGGAAGAAGTACTCTATGACCAAGTTTAGAAGAATCATTGTCTTATCAGTACTTTTGGGAGATCCAGGCATGGAGCCGGACAGTGATAACAAAGAACAATGTGCTCTGGAATTAGATGTTCTAGGCACAGGTCATTCCAGTGGACCAAGTAGATTGTGGAGCGTGTGTTTATATGTGGGAGAGAGTGGAAGGAGAGAGAGCCAGACAAGCAGAGAGAGAGAGAAAGTGGGGGAGATGGAACATGGGAACCATCCCATCTGTCCACGAGGCAGCGCCACTTCCTCTCCCCATCCCTGGTTACCAGCATAGCAACGCTGGTCTCATGACCTCATCAGGGTCACCATCTGCCTCTGGTGCTGGCACAAAGCCTGGCTAATGGCAAACACTGGCAAGAACTTAGGCAAAGGGGTTCCCCTGGGACATGCAGAGTGTGCAAGAGACAGACAGAGATAGAGGGAGATAGGCAGAGTGAAAGAAAGCGCACAAGAGAAAGAAGTATCCCTCCCTTCAATCTCTCTTCCATTCCCAATCCAATTTCACACTGGCTGATAGCAGCCAGATGTGAAAAGAGCAGCATATCTACTATAAGAAAAGAGCTTGGAATCTTATCTAAAATAGGAGGCATAAAAGAAAAGGGAGACAACACTGAGATAGAGAATTCAAATGTACAGCTGTAAACACTGGAACAACAAAAGAAGTCACGAGAGTTAATTAATATGGGAATATTTTAGCCAGGTTCCAAGAGGATCAATGCAATAAAACAAATGTATATGCATGTTTAAGTGAATAGAACATAACAGAATAAACAGGATGTATATATATTATATTCAGTAGAAAAAAAAAAAAAAAAAAAAAAAAAAAAAAGGCTTTTGTGCCAGACTCACAAATATTAAATTATTTTAAATATTAAATTATTATATAAAATATTAAATTAATGAATTATCTTTCTTTCAACATATGTTAACTTCACAATAACTCGATTTGCACGACTTTTCATCTGTATAAATCTGTCATATTTTTGTTTTTAAATATCTCCATATATGTTTTCCCCTCGGGGATCAATAGAGTATCTATCTATCTATCTATCTATCTATCTATCTATCTATCTGTCTATCTATCTATCTACACTTTGCTTAATGTGAGATGCTTGCATCATTGTCTTCTCTTCAGTTGCATGAGCAGCAGGCCTCTCACAATGATTACATCATATTTTTATATTTAATCTGGCAATTATCTTTCACAATTTCAGATTTCACATCTAATGCATTTTCAATAGGCAGGCTAAGGCTAAGAAAGAAAGTTTAATTGGCTATTATAATACATCACACAGAAGAATTCTTGTTTATTTGTTATCTAAGTAGCATTCACCAATGTTATTAGCATGCATGCCTACAGAACAAGTACTTGTATCTCATGTTTTCACTGTCAAGTGAAACATGCTGCTTGACTTCACACATTGTGTAACTGTAAATATTTTTTAATTTGTATGCACACAATGGTGCCATATAATAATTAAATTCAACCTACTATAAGCTACAAAGTAAAGATAGCTACAAAGCTAAATAATTATCTATTTTAGGGTTTTACTTTGACAATCATAAAATGAATGAAAAAGCTAATTACACCCTAAATTGCAAAATAATTTATATGACAATCAAAGATTGTGACAGGTCTAGTGTTCATTCAAAAGTCTAGTTTAAAAGTAAATTGTTGTACAAAAATTCATTTATACATTTAATTTTGCTCTCCTTGGATTTCCTTTAACATGAGGTGCAATATGAACTGCCTGTGTCCAATTCTATCCACATATTTAATGCCATTCCATGAACTATACTAATTCATCTCCAAAAATCAGAAGTGAAAAAGTTAATTTGTGTTCATAATTCAATTCAAGAAGGTAATAATTAAAAAAAATATCATATACTTTATATTCATTACATATTTCATTACATATGTCAAGCCTTTTATGTTTTAATGTTGATATTGTTTGATAGTAATTTACTCAAACTCTAAATTAAATATTTAATAAAAAAATGGAGATTCAGATTTTTTATTTTTATGAGCTTTAAGTCATAAAAAGTCATAAAAGGCTTGAAATGTCACTTGTAATTGTATGTATAAAGGACATAAAATATGACAATTTACCTTTTTAAAAGTAAATTATGAACAATGAACTTTTTCATAATACTCTAATCTTTCATATAGCACCGTGTATTACTCAAAATGTATATAATTAATATCAAATCTTTAACAATACACTGCATATTAGTTTAAAATTATGAAATGTTTTCTTTAAAGCTCTAAAGCCACAAGAG
Organism: Crenuchus spilurus; assembly: GCA_036984385.1. NCBI lineage: Eukaryota > Metazoa > Chordata > Actinopteri > Characiformes > Crenuchidae > Crenuchus > Crenuchus spilurus. The sequence goes on along the minus strand of BRDA01061100.1, from coordinate 11,912 downwards.
CCCCTAATTGTTTATTTAATTACCTAACTAAGTAAACAAAAATCTATCCACCCTAACACCTCAAAATAAATCTCACCAATATACAACTTTATATTACAGCAATGGTCATAACAGTTTTATAGAAGTCCAACTTCAAGCAATCCATGTAAAATAATACTGAGGAATAAACCTAAGCGGAAGAAATAATGAAGACAAAACTCAAAAGGGGAACTCATATGACATGTGATCTTATTCTACTGCAAGATCAAGATGTGTGGTTAATAAAAAAAGGAATTCATCAAACTCATGCAATCCCTCTGTATTCTACCAATGACCAGAACTGTTTAAAGGTCATAATGTGCGTGCCTGCCTGTGTTGATCCTAACAGATGTTGAGTTCGTGAAAATGACAGTGACAAGAACACCAAATAAAGATCAAAGGGGTACAGTGTGGGACAGGAAACAGCTACGCCATTAGCGCCATCAACACCCCACTCAAAAGAGCCCGCCCACTCGCATCAAACGAACTGAGCTCTGCCTAACAAGGCGTGTTCAACAAAACAAGAACCTACTCTTTAATCACTGACCTCAGCTCAGTCTGGACTTTCTATACTGAATGATCAGCAAGTGGGGTAAAATATGAGAGCTGACCCTGGAGCACAAACTACTGAAACACAGATGTTTGGTGTATCTCTGGGCTGTACTGATAGTGATGCTGCAGAGTTAAGCAGTGAGGTAAACAGTCAGAACACTTCAGAGAAGAGTCATTAGCAGGGAAACGAGAGAAGTAAACAAGGTAAGAGGACAGAGAAAGATTTTCTGCCTGGCTACAACAGACCAAATGATAACGAGAGATCAGCATGTTATCACTGTCTTTTTTGCATCTTTTGAAAAAGCAACAGCCCTTTAAATATACAAACGGATCAAGAGAATGGTTCAAATGACATATGTAAAAAAAAATTGTTACTTTCCTGTAAATTTACCATTTTGGAGTAACATGTTGTGATGTTATGAAATCTTGTAGAGAACAGAGGGCAAAGTCAACAGATGCAGCATAAAAGAAAAATTATAACATGTCCCCCTGTAATTGTCACAAGCGATTACTTCACTATTTCCAGCCCAAAACCTCATAATTATTCTATTTAACATCCTATAAATTATATCATCCTACAAAGTTGCTAATTAGCAATGGGTACCAGTTGAGGAAGCTGATTCAACATAACGTTACGTAACAATTAAAATGAAAACCAATAATATACAGGGTCACATCAAAAATTTAGAAGATTGTGAAAACAATAACCGTTGTTCATAATTTAATTCCAGTTGTAAACTGTTATATTTTATATTCATTAATGTGAAGCGACATTTCAAGCCTTTCTTTTAACTGTTGATACATGTGGCTCATGAAAATCATTTTCATACGGAGTAAATTGTCAGGATGAACGAAATGTATTGAAGTTTATTCATAAAAACACTACTAATAAAGAAAAACAAGCAAATAAGAGAATACTGATAAAACACATAGGACTAAGAAAATAAACGAAGGCAAACAGACTCAGATAAAATGACAAACTCAGGACAATCTTAGAACGACATCGACATGAAGACGACAACCAAAATGATCCGCACGGGACAAGAAAACAGAGGGTTATTAGGATACGTAATCAAGATCATAAAAGGTACACAATGGGAAAACCAGGCAAGGACACTAATACAGGGGCGTGTCTAGATTAAACAAAACAAGGAATGAAACAAGAACAGGAAGGAAAGACCATATAAGGAAACCAGGAAATAAGTGAGTGAGGTGTACCTCACATGGACAGCAAAGCCTGACAAAATTAATTTTCAAACAGTATCAACATTAAAACTTGGTATATGTCAATGTATGTGTAATGAATATAAAATGTACCTTTTTGAATGAAATCATGAACACAGATGAACTTTTCCACAACATTAAAATGCTTGGACAATTGGACATTGGTTTATTTTTCGGAAAGGCTAGCATTTCTTGAAGCGTCGTTCAACTGACCTCTCCACAACGGGGCACAGCTAATCTGACTGTAATCAGGACTAGACAAACAGGAAGGAAAACAATCAGTTTGTGGAGTTTCTCTCTAATCTTACCATCAAGATAGAAAAACATTAAGCCTTAACAAGTGCAGGGCAGCCAACACATGCACACACACATAAACACGCAAACGCACACTGTTATGGAAAACAAACATGCAAACATATATAAATACACAGCTGTATGATAGTAAAATGATGGAGTGGTGTGCAGGACAACATGGAGATGTTACTAAACATGTTACTTTGCCAAAAGTTTGTGGACATTTGCTTGTTCAGTGTTTCTTCTGAAACCAACAGTTAAATTAGAGTTTGTCCCTTTTGCTGCAATTACATCATCTACTCTTCTGGGAACACTTTACACTAGATGTGAGGATTTGAGACTCAAGATCAATAGTGAAATTAGCTACTAATGTTGGTTCTCAGAGGTATTCGACAAAAGCTCTGCTACTACAAACTACACTACACAGTTCCACTGCTCAAAAGCCAAATACTGTGAGGCTAGCTGAATTGGTGGCATGGTGACTCACTGGCACTAGGCGTAGGCTAGCATAGGCTCATGTGCAGCAGCTCCATGCTGATTCATGCTTTCCTATGAAGATTAAACAAGCTGTGACTGTGTAACTGAATGCCTATGTCAGCAATGGGTCCATGAGTGCACTTTAAAGAAACAAAATTCACTCATTAGAAGGGATGTCACAATTCTTTTGGAAAGATAATGAATTTCAGATTGTGCGTATGGGCAATATGCTTAAGTCAACATTTTCTTTATTACGATTTGTTTTTTTTTTGTGCTTGGTTTGACTTTTTTTTGTGCTTCACTAAAGTCAAGATGTGTCCAAATGACAAAGCAATTTTCTTTGGCACCAGCTGCTCAGTGTTTAAGTTCTCCTCCATGTCTCATCCTTCTCACAGGCCAAACATGGTGGAGTCACATGGCTAATTAACTGAATAAAAAAAATTAATACATAAAAGAACTTAAAAAAGAACTAATTAACAAGGGCAAAATTAGGTTGGAGCATCTTGTACCAGTCGCTTTTGTCCACCCTATGCAAAATACAAAAATAGTCCTGACTGTGCAGAGTTAAGAACACATGCCTTTCCTGCTCATCATCATTCTGAAACTCCAAAGTTTCAGACTGCACTCAGACAAACCTCCCCATGACAAGGGCAGTGAGAAATGAGTAATAAAACTTGTCCTCAAATGCTTTATTCCCCAGAATAGAGATCACGTGACACATAACATCCACGGGTCTGTTACTACAGCAACCCCCTCCAACACATACACAGCCAACGCCACCCCCACCCCCAGTCGAGTCAGAGTGCACTCTTGTCCTCGTCTCTCCAGAGTCAAAAGTTGAAGTCCTTTTGTGTGGCTGTGTTGCACCATAGGCTCTGGGAGTACAGCGCCAGGGCACTAAAAGGCTGGAGGGGCCCCGGCGGCGGGTCTAAGAATAGCCCCCTGCAGGAGGAGGGGAACAACACACTGATTAGCCGCAGTCTGCAGGGAGACTTCTGTGCAATAAAAGCCTGCTAATCCAAACACCGGCCCTCTCCACCGCTTTCAGCTCAAATGCCTCAATGACGTTTTTATAAGTGGTCAGCAGTGATAAGAGCTTGTGAGGCTCCAGTGACTGATAATCATTGACCAGAAGCTGGAAACTGGAGGATTGTCGGTCAGGCCTTCCAGCTGGGTCAGTGGCGCAGGTCTGGGGATGTCTCACACACACACACACGCTTGTTTTTATACAATTTTGGGACAAGACCCATGCACATTTTACACTATCATTCAAAAGTTTGGAATCAGTTGAATCAGTAGTCAGTTTTTTTATTTTATATATATATTTTAATTTTAGTTTTAGCCAATTAGCCCATCCCATCCCTTAGGACTCTCCCCATCACTTTGCACTGTCCCTGACTCTAGGAGGGTGAAGACAAGCACAAGTCTCCTCCTTTTTTTGAACTACCGCTGATACACCGTCACTGGGGAGCCAACACGCTCGGAGAAGTCAAAGGGTTCCCAGCTCTGAATGGACCAATCAGTAGACGCCTGAGCCAGCGGACATTGCAATGTGAAAGTGATAGGGAGAGAGAGAGAGAGAGAGCGCCATCTACCCGCCCAGAGAGAGCATTGCCAATTTTTGCTGACTTGGGCCCCGGCTGTTGATAATTTTATATTTTGATCTACAGGCTCATTTAAAAAAAATTAGAATATCATAGAAAAGTTGATTAATTCCCATAATTCCATAATTCCAATCAAAAAGTTAAACTTTCATAAATTATAGATTCAGGGCCCACAATTTAAACGATTTCAAGTATTTATTTGTTTATTTTCACATAATTTGGGCTTCCAGCTCATAAATCCCACAAAAACGGGAATGGGTCTGTATATCAAAACAGCAATATCAAATTTTGGGTGGTAATTTGATCCATATTCATTATAAACATGGCAGTTTTTTATATAATAAATATACGTTCTATATATATTTCTGAGCTAAAGTTTTAGGTGTTTGAGTACACTATTTAAAATGTTTCTCAGTGTGATTGTGCTTTTAAAACATCATATGTCACTACAATAAATACAAACAAACATAACTGTTGGAACAAATAACTACTTATTAACAAATAACTACAAATATTCTCATCAGTGGTCCTCAGTCATCACATGAATTAGTTAAACACCATTAGAAGAACACCTGATTGCATATAATGGAGTTCTGATCAGCCCATTTCGGTATTGGGTGATAGTTAGAATAACAGGGAAAGACTTTCTAAGTCTTAAAACAACACATACAGAAAACATCTTGTGAACAAATAAATGTTTACAGCTTTTTAATGAAAAAAACTTTTCAGTTCTACTCTAAACTTAAACTTAACATAAAAGAGACCTGTAGCTGTTGTAACAAAGAAGTTTATCTTTTGGTCCTGACATTGTAGGCTAGTCCGGATGTTCTCTGTTTCCTACACAAGACATTTTTGTCCTGAAAATGTGCAAAACCACAGACACAATCACTGAAACTGGGGTTCCTGTGGCTTCAGTCAGGCAAAACTCTCTTTCATCCTCACCATCAAAGGGCTAGGCCAGCAGACAGAGTATTAAATATCCTTATTAAGGTGGAGTCAAAGCACTGCAGTGCAGCCATCAATATACAGGCCTGTGTGGCTTACACCATGACTAAACAGCTTATGTCTCAAACCTGCTGCCTCACATGCTTCCAGGCAGGGCAGCACACAAACAACTGCCAATCAGCATGTCCGTACACATCTTCATATGTCCCAACCAAAGAAACCACAAACATATAATTTCTGCCCATGTAACCATGTCTTTTAAGAGCAAAACAGGGATCTTAACCATATGCATGTGTCCTTAATGTACTGGTGCATCTCCAAAAATTTCATGAAAAAGTTCAATGATTTAATTCAGAAAGGTAAACCGTCACATTTTATATCACTTAACATATTTCAAGGTCCTTGTTTTAATGCTGATACTGTTCTAATAGTAATTTACTTAAACTCCAAATAAAATATTCTAATAATTTGAGAGCTATATGCCTTCTGATCATTTACATGTATTGAATATACAAAGTCATATCAGGACATAATGACCACCTACTTCATAGTGGGAATAATCACTCTTGGCCTCGCTCAATGATGATCCCTGACAATTTCTTCACTTTTTTAAGGTTAACTGGTGCACTGTGGTGCGTCGTTTGCTCTGTACCACGCTCCATAGTTGTTTTACACTGGCATTGATGGGCCATGGGACATCACTGTAATGCTGCTGTAAGGTATTCAACGTATGAGAAGTCTTGGTACATTTCTTCACTACTGCGGCTCCAGAACATCTTAAAAAGTTAGCACTTTCCAAAATGCTACACGGTAAATCAACACTATTAGAGTTAAATTAACACTGAGAGTGTTACTTTTTGACACCCTCAGTGTTAATTTAACTCTAATAGTGTTGATTTAACACTGGCAAATTTACTGTGTACCACTCTTCCGCAGGTACATCAGGCAAGTTACATCCTTTGCCCATGACAATCATTTTGCACACTCTCAGAACTGACGGGTGTGCTCACTTATTAAGACATGCAGCAAACCTTCTTACAAGGCATCTGTGATGTCCTGGGCTGAGTTCATTCCAAAACAGATGGTGGTAATATCTTACCTAATATCTAATAAGGTCTAACTTTTTGGATGCGCTTCTGTATTACTACACAGTGACTCAGTGTAGTTCTGTTCAGATGTCAGAGCACTCTATTTAGAGCCGTTTCCAAAATGATCAAACTAATTCCTGTATCTGACAAGCACCAGCAAATAAAGGAACCAAGAGACATTTACCCAGAAATGTCATCAGCATATCTGTATATATCAGAAAAGTAAACATGAAACAAAGTCCATCATGGTAAATGGGCCAGCTTTCTTAGAAAGAAAAAAGAAAGTGGCACAATTCCTAGAAATGCATCATAATCTGAGAAGCTTAATTGTGAAGTCATAGTTACAGTTTTTGATTGTTTACTGTATTCTTTGACAACACAGATAGAATCATCTGGGCTATATTTTTACATGCATTGCATCCTCCTCTCTCTCGCTCTCTATTCTCTCTCACTCATTCTCCCTCTTTCTCTGTCTGTCTTCTCAGCTGACTCTCGCTCCATGTCCCTTGTTAGCTCTGACACACTGTAACGAAACGCAATTACTGTTAAAGAGGGAAGAAAGGGCGGCCGTGACGGCCCAGATAAAGAGACTTGTGCTGGCAAGCCGCGCTGAAGAGGCATTAGTGAGCCAACGATCCTGTCCTATTCAGCATGCCTCACACACTCCTACACACTCTGTTACACACATACACATACACACACACCAGCCTAGACAGTATACTGAGTCAGTTGTTTCCTGTTTTTTGCTGGCTTTTTAAAATCTCTGCAATAACTCATTACGGATTTTTTCAACAAATTTACACCAAAAACTACCATTTAAAACCTAAAAATGTCAAAAAATAAATGACCAAAGTTTGTGAAAAGCATACAGAATGTTAAAATAAATCAAATCAAATGTTTGACACAATACAATATTTACAAAAATAATAATAAAAAATCAACAATTCTACTTTTACAACTCTGCCATTTTTTTTAAACAACATACGTCTCACCATGTCCAGAGGTGATTGTTTCTTATGATAAGAGTGTTTCTAACAAAGCTGCCATTGCAGTCTTAGCCCAGGAGCCTAGTACGACTGGAGCTGCTTGTCAATCAGATTATTGTTGGCGTGTGTGGAGCTGCAGACAATGGGTCTTTGTCTCCCAGCTAGAGTGGACGACCGGGCCCTGCCTCGGCCACAAGAAGCCCTTCTCTGTTTGCTGAGAATAAATCAATCTTTTGAGCCTTTGGTAAACCACACACCCCACTGTCACAAGGCAAGAAGAGCAAATCTGAGCTGGAGCAGACACATACTCACTCACTCCTTCACTCCTTCACTCTCACTCACTCATGCACCTGCTTCTGCTGTGATCCCACTGCTGTTCACCTTGGTTTGTCCATCTGTGTGTAGTGTGTAGGTTTGGTAGTTTGGATTTAAAAGTGGACCTCGTTCTTATTTCAGGCGTTTTCATAATAAAATAAAAAATTGGTGCTATAAATCTGACATGTTTACATCATCATTAGTTTTTTATATTTATTTTATTTTATTTATTTTATTTTTTATTTATTAGTTTATTTTATTTATGAATAAAAAATCTGGAAAAAAGTTTTTGTGTCAGTGACAACATTTGTAATATATTTTATGCAGGTATTATTATCTTATTAGACACTTTTATTAATTATTTAATACAGATTTAATACCGATTTTTAAATAATTTTTAACATAAATGGAATAAAATCGAAACTTATGTTTCTACTGACTGACCTTTTATATTTTGTGCAGTACTGTGGGCAGCCTGATGAAAGTGTGTCCTAACGCCTGTGTGTGTTTGTGTGTGTTTGTGTGTGTGTGTGTGTGTGTGTGTGTGAGAGAGAGAGAGGTAGGGAGAGAGAGAATGTGTGTGTAAGAGTGTGTGCACACAGTCAGAGAGGCGTAGTCATGGCATTGTTCTCTCCCCACCCCCAACGCAGCCGAGCTGCTTCAGCTGCACACATAGAGAGCTCTGGGCCTCTCCCTCCTCTTAAGTTAACAGGCCAAGGTTAAAGGTCAGTGCAGGAGAAAGGTTGCGAGCAGCTCCTGAGAGTAGAGAGCAAGATAGTCGAGAAATATTGCACAAGAACAAAATATGAAGAGTTTTCTCTTGTGTCTCAATTTGAGTTGCTTTCCTGCTCTGCTGCAGATAAACAAATAAACAAGCATCACGCCCACAGTGAGAGAGAGGGTGGGAGAGAGGAAAAGAAGGAGAGAGAGAAAAATAAAAGAAAGAGGGAGGGAGAGAGAGAGAGAGAGCAGGGGCAAAAAGAAGAAAAGGAGAAAGAGCCAGCTGTTACCATTGCATCTCAGTGTGAGATGAGTGAAAGCTCATTAAACTTCAAAGATCAAATAGAGGCAGGCAGTGACAAGAGAGCCTTTGTGGAGGAGATGTAATATGTGTGTTGAAGAAGGGGAGAGGAGAGGTGGAACAAAATCAAAGCTCCAGCTGGGTTAAAAAGTAATAATGTCCATTTAAACAAAAGTATTAACTTTAGAGAAAAACACAGATACTTTACGGCCCGTATGAGTAAAATGAAAATCTGGAAAAACCCAAAATATGGCAATAAGATAAGCAATAGTCACACGAGATTAACTTTTGCTGATTCACAATTCAATCACTAGTTTAGGGTTTAAAAAAAACAGAAGAGTCAATGCTGGTATCTCTGATAATAATAATAATAATAATAATAATAATAATATTATTATTATCATTATCATTATTATCATTATTATTATTATTATTATTATTATTATTATTATTAAATGCCGTCAAGTCAGTTCCAACTCCTGTTGATCATGTGGATAGTGTTTCTCCAGAACATTCTGTATTTTGTTTGGGTCTTCAGGCTTTCAGATTCCTCTGATTGCATTCATCCATCATGTTACTGGCTCCCCTCTTCCTCTTTTATTTTAAACTGTTTCAGTTCTTCTCATAATGTGTCCAAAATAAGAGATCGTCAGTTTGGTTATTTGGCCTTCCTGTGAAAGGTGAGCTTAATTTTGGTTGAGGATCCATTTATTTGTGTCTCTGTTACAAAACAGAAATGCCTTTCTGAACAACAGCCACATGACCATCCAAACAAGAACTATGAAGCACTGCATGAGCTTTATTCTGCTTTTTGTTCCTGAATCATAGGTCATAGGACACCTTCGTGTTACGCAGCAAATTCTTTCTAAGGAACTAATAGAAACATTGCTTTGCCATTTAACCTAGAGCATAAGGAACAATGCACTAGCAGCTGAGTGTGCCTCAAATCACACAGTCATGGGCAAGTCACAGCAGCTCTTGGAGTAAACATTAAACATCTCCACTGCCCTCTAGTGGTTCACAGTGTGTATTGGCTGTCTCAGTGGAGCAGCGGAGGTCACATTGTTATAGCCCATTTACGACTCAAGAATGTCAAACTGACCAAGTCACTCTGCATTATGGCACTGTCCCCCCATCTCTGTGGGAGGTATATAGTACACAGCCTGTTCTTGTAGAAAACAAACAGCTAGCAGAGCGTGGACTCTGGACTGTTCCACATGCTACACAGCTAATGGGGCGCAGAGATACAGCTAATAGGCCACTCACAGGCAATCCACACCCAGGAGCTCTCTCCGTGGGAACTGAAGGGGTTTGAGCTCCGGAAACTTGACCCATTTCCACTAAAAACTAATATTGATGCTTTAGAAGCTTTGAGGTGGGCTGGAGTACTAATTCAACATGTTATGTTAAGGAAGAAAGTGCTGAAAGTGCTGTAAATGGCATACATATCTGAGTTACGCATAAGGTGACAAGAGAAGATTAGCTAACTATTGAGATCATTCATATACTCTTACATTTTATTACCTGCAGATAATCAGGTACTAACTGCTGTTGATGTACATGCACAGTCTATAAGTGTGCTGTGACTAATGCCAAGTTTACATTTCACAACATTTTGAGTTGTCAGTTGTGCTGTTCACATTGCAGGACTGGCTGAGCTGTAATCGCAAGTCTTTCAGTTGTGGCTTTCACACTACATGACTGGTCGGCAACATGGGGTCACAAAATACACGATTTGTCATCGCAGACTAACCTGGCTCCCCTCCAAAAACACATTTTGTCAGAAGAACAGAACAGTACATGTAGGCTATAAGCGTGCAGTTCAGTGCGCTGGCTATGAGCTGGCAGTGCAGCTACAGTTTATTATATTGCTACCAGCGTTATTTCATCTGTACATTACATTGATCCCAGATATAATCAATTGCATTATTTCTCCAGTGCAGTGACAATAACAATAACAGAAAGATTGTGTCAATGAACATGTGGTTCTCTCACATTGGTTGTAGGTAGTTACTGCTCTTGACACAGTCGCCGACTGGATCTCAGATATTCAGCATGTCAAATATTTCCTGGGTGACTGTGATTGGTCAGTGATCACTCAGCGACGCATCTTTTAACAGTTCACACCACACGACTGAGCGAGCGCCGAGCAATCCCTGATTTGCCTCCGAGCAGAGGTTTTTGTCGGCAATCTACAAAAAACAGTCGGCGACTAGAAAACTGGGCTAAAATCATGTAATGCGAGCTAGGCTTTAGATGGAAAACAGTATACATACAGTTGTATGCAAAGGTTTGGATAAACGTTAATGGATCTTCTGCAAATTTAATGCACTTATTCTTTATTTGCTGAATTTAATATGTTGGAAATATTAAAGATCTATGCAAAATAACACTTTACTAAGGTTCACTTAGAAAATCTACCAATTGTGCAATTTGATCAGGGCTGTCCAATTTTATTATACAATTGTAACTGTGCAGCTACTTTACTGTTAACAATTAAAGTAAAGAATTAAAAAAATATATTATTTTTTCGCATTTCTTTTACTATTTTTTATATAAGTATCTGTTAAAAGAGTCTTTAGAGAACCAAATATGGCTTGAAAAAATAATTTATTTTTACAATTTGTAGAATTTTAAACTAGTTACACACAAAGTAGCAGAATACTGTGACCATTTGCTTGGACTTAATGTAATTAGGTATTAACAGCAGATTAAAAAACTGGCTAATATGTCTAACTTGAGGCACGTGGTGAAATACTACCTAAGTGGTCATATCATAAGTCTAGAGTATTAAATTAGGACCATTCAAAGTGCCAGTAACAATCAAACCTCTTATATTCACATCTGTCATGTTTGCTAGACAGAAATGTTCTTCTGGGACACAAGCAATGTGGAGCACATTAGAATTGTATGTGCATGTTTTTGTGCTCCTACTCACTGTGACACATGAGTGACGGGCAGGAGAAGGCTGTCCCTCTCTGCCTCCAGCTCCAGATCATCCGCAAAACTGCTGTTCCTTTGTAATGGGGGAGGGGACTGGACCTCCAAAAGCCCTGGAGTTTTCTTCACTATAAACATACACATACGCAGTATTAAAACATACTCAGTCTTTCATTCTTATAAGAAGACATCATGGTGTGCCATGGAACTCTGCAAACTGCTGGGCTGCAAACCTGATGCACATGCATAACATGCATAATGCATGCAAATCAAAACTTGTAACTCCATTTATTTTTTGCACTGTTTGAAAACATCAGGTGAGCTTCGCACATTGTGTGAACTAGGGATGCACTGATACCACATTTTTTAAAACCAAGTACGAGTACAAGTACTTACATTTAAGTACTTGCCGATACCAAGTACCAATAAGAGTACTAATAAATATCAA
>BRDA01061092.1:4647-14850 GCA_036984385.1 Crenuchus spilurus | reverse complement strand
CCGACCGATAGTCCTCCTCCATGGCCTCACCAAACTCCTCCCAGCTCCAAGTTTTTGCTTCTGCCACTGCCTGAGCTGCAGCACGCCTGGCCTGCTGATACCTATTGGCTGCCTCAGGAGTCCCAGAGGCCAACATGGCCCAATAGGACTCCATCTTCAGCTTGATGGCATCCCTTACCTCTGGTGTCCACCACCGTTTTCGGGGGTTGCCGCCACGACAGGCACCAGTGACCTTGCAGCAGCATCAACAATGGAGACGGAGAACATGGTCCACTCAGACTAAATGTCCCCCACCTCCCTCGGAAGTTGGTAGAAGCTCTCACGGAGGTGGCAGTTGTAAACCTCTCTGACAGAGTGCTCAGCAAGACGTTCCCAGCAGACCCTTACAGTATGTTTGGGCCTTCCAGGTCTGTCCAGCTTCCTCCTCTGCCAGCAGATCCAACTTACCACCAGGTAGTGATCGGTTGACAGCTCAGCCCCTCACTTTACCCGAGTGTCCAAGACATAGGGCCGGAGATCATATGAAACAACAACAAAGTCCATCATCGACCTTCGACCTAAGGTGTCCTGGTGCCATGTGCACTTGTGGACACCCCTATGCTCGAACATGGTGTTTGTTATGGACAAACCATGACTAGCACAGTAGTCCAATAACAAAACACCACTCTGGTTCAGATCGCTCCCCTCCAGGTGTCACTGTTATTGCCCACGTGAGCATTGAAATCACCCAGTAGAACAATGGAGTCCCCTGTTGGAGCACTTCTCAGTACCCCTCCCAGGGACTCCAAGAAGGCTGGATACTCTGTGCTGCCGTTTGGCCCATAGGCACAAACAACATCCAAAGCCCTGTCCCCAACCTGTAGGCGAAGACAGGCAACCCTCTTGTTCACCGCGGTAAACTCCAACACATAGCGGCTAAGCTGGGGAGCTATAAGCACACCCACACCAGCCCGCCACCATTCACCATGGGCAACTCCAGAGAAATTAAGAGTCCAGCCCCTCTCAAGGAGCTGGGTTCTGGAGCCCATGCTGTGTGTGGAGGTGAGCCCAACTATATCTAGCTGGTACCTCTCAGCCTCTCGCACAAGCTCAGGCTCTTTTCCCCCTAGCGTGGTGACATTTCATGTCCCAACAGCTAGCTGCCCTGCCCGAGGATCAGGCCGCCAAGGACCCCGCCTTCGACTGCCACCTAATCCACACTGCACCGGCCCCTTACGGTTGCCTCTGTGTTTGATGAACCCACAGGAGGTCAGGCCCACGTCGCCAGTTCGGGCTGGGTCCGGCTGGGCCCCGTGGGCAAAGGCCCGGCCACCAGGCGCTCGCATACAAGCCCCAACCCCGGGCCTGGCTCCAGGGTGGGGCCCCGGCTGCGCCGTACCGGGCAACGTCACTGATTTTGATGTTAATCTTTTCATGAAAGATTCTGCGTATGCGGAGCATTATATGCCCCCCCCTTCCCCACCCCCTGTGCTGAGGTGTCCTCTTTTTCATAATCTCAGATCTGGTCACCCTAGGTTTATAGAAACACAAATTTAATAACAAATCAGTAACATTTTATGATAACTTTCATTAATAAGCCATTAACTAATGATTAATAATTGTGAACTAATTAGTTCATGAGAATTTGAACATGAACCAATGTTTATAAATGACATTTCGTCTAGTTACTAATGATTGTATTCATTTTTGCAAATGTTAACAAATCATTAGTAAATCATTTGTTAATGAAATTCTCACGAACTAATGATTTGTTTATGGTCATTAATCATTAGTTAATGAGCTATTAATTAATGTTATTATAAAGTGTTACCTACAAATTGAACACAACGCAATGAAAAGAAACAAACAAGTTATGGAAGCTACACAGGCTAAAATGCTATACAAGCTATACAAGCTACACATGCTAGAATGCTATACAAGCTACACAGGCTAGAATGCTATAGAAGCTATACAAGCTTCACAGGCTAGGGCTACCAGGACAAATGCAAACAAATGACAATCCAGGACAAAAGGACAAATTCAGGGCAAATGAATACAGAACCTTAAAAAGGAAGAAGACAAAAGGCTAAATTACTGTGTGCAGAGCACTAAAATACCAAGCAACAAAGCAATGTCCAGGCTTGTCTTAAGCAGTCCTGTGAATCAGCGTCTCAATGGGAGACATCTGGGAGAGGTAAGTCACATGAGTTCAGAGGAGCACAGGGCTTCTGGGAAGTGTACTTCTTGAGTGGGGACGTGACACAGTTACTGACAATATAAAATTAACATGCACAGTCACAGGGTCCTAAACCTGTACTCTTCCAAAGATAAAGTGGTATCTGTAAACATAAACAATGATGCTGCTGCTCTTTATTTATATTAAAGATGTGCATCTCTATCACTAAGCCGGATGTCATACACAACTCGATACAGAACCAATGATCCGACACTAATGATGCACCTGAAGCCACTACTAATGTGAAATGATTCAGCTGCCACTCCTAGTTATATTCACACTGAATATGAATTCAATTACCTCGTACTGCTAAGTGTAACACCTGTTCTCAGGTAAATCTGTTTTAAATGTTTATGTAATTACAAAGTATGTTAATGTATGTGTCAATATTCATATTCTCTTATATTCTATATCTCTGCACACCTCAGGCTGTCTGTCTATATATCTATCTGTCTGTCTACCTCTCTCTGTCTCTCACACACAAAATGTGATAAAATATAAAATAATCGGATGCTGCAGTTCAATCTTATACAGATTTGTAGTGACTGACTGGATTGTGTAGCTGCTCGTCCACCAGGATAATCCGTGACTCACCCAGATTCGGCTGAGAGACTTGAGAGAGAGAGAGAGAGATAGAGAGCTTGAGAAACAGTTTAGAGAAGAGGAATCAATCTAAAGACATCATTATTGATCACATTTATAAATAATAAAGGCAGAAGGCCTCTACTAATAATTATATCAGATTTTACCGATACTGAGATATTAATAATGATATTTATCTCTAATTGTATCTGGTTCACACTTTTTGCCATTGTAAATCTTATTCTAATCCATACAGCTGCTCTCTTTTGTTCATGTTTATTGATGTAGAACAGTGTCAGGTGAGCAAGACTGTCTGATATTACCTGAATAACTCTATTACTTGTTATCCTTACACCTCCAGTACAAATGTGAATAAGCTTTATTGGGCCAATTGTTTTGACTGAGTGACAACATTGGGGTTAAGAGAAGCTTCTCACCAGCTACAGTATCTCTGTAGAGAATATTTGAAAGCATTTCATTTTTTAATTCACATTTTTTTAATATAATTTATGAACTTAAATACATTTTTTCACAATTTTCTCATTTTTGAGGTACACTAGTAGTAGTATATTTGATTGATTAATTAAAACACCAAATTTAATTACAATGTGTGCCTTACATGACTTAATAACTCAAAATTAAGGTTATCTGAATCTGTTAAAGTCTACATGAGTCAGGCAGTAATCAGCTTTCAGTAATCATGCTTCTTTTCTTTAAAAAGAGCCACTTGACCCTGACTAAGGCGCTGTCACTGTGATCTGTGGATAGCGAGCTCAAATCCCGATCATGCTGCTTGCCATCAGCAGCTGGTGCCCAAGAGAGCTAAATTGGCTGTGCTCTCTCTGGGCAGGAAAGATGGCAATCTGTCCCCAGCATTACTAAGTAATGTCTGCTGGCTCAGGTGTCTGTTAGCTGATGTATAAGAGCTGGGGATGCTGCGCTTTTCTCCGAGCCTGTTGGCTGCTTAGTGATGATGTAACAGCAGCAGTTGGAAAGTAAGTGGAGCCTGACTTCACATGCTTCAGAGGAGACCTGTGTCAGTCTGCACCCTCCTAGAGTCAGGGCCATTACCAGGGGAGAAAATGGAAGGGACGAGTCTAAAAATATGAACATACATTATCAGCGTTGGTCCAAAAGTGTTCTGTTCCCACCTTGCAGGTGTGCTGATTGTGTATTTCTGGTACTGTAGTCTGTTTTCACATGTGTACAGACTGAGATATCTGAAAGAGTATAGATGCACTAAGAAATCAGATTACCGAGCTAAAATCCAGCTCTTTCTAGAGCTTACAGTATCACAGTATGCTGTTTACATCACCACTTGATTAATCAAATAACTGCAGAAATCTGATTATGATCAGATTATTAAGTGCACTCAATAATGATTGGCTTCTCTGTACATGTTATTGACAGGAGTTGTTGCTGCTGTTGTGTTCACCACTCTGTGTGCGCTGGCCGTTATAATCCACTTCCTCTACCGGCACCGCCAGACCCCGGAACCACCGGTCATCACCACAAAGAGCCAACGACCAAACCTGGAGCCTCCAACATACCGGCCAGATCTGGACCCTCATAAAGCAAGTCATGTCAGCAAAGAGTACTTCATCTGATTGAACTTTACTTCTGCACCTGTGTCTGGCTAAACAGCCTCACATGCGTGCACGTGCTACTGATGCCAACCCAAGCCTTCCGAACCCACTCTGCACCATCTGTAATACAGGCTGAACATCTAAAGGTAGCTGAGCCTTGGTTGGAGGGGAAGATGTGGGCTTTTGAAGTGGGATTGGGCACAAGGAGAGACTTCCCCTGTTGCTAGTTATGCTTTAGAGAAATCTAGCTAATGGAAAGGTTAATGTGATAAAACAGACTGCTCTGAAAGTTGCCGGGAAGATGATTAATGGCTTAAGGAGAACAGTGTGGTGTTGTTTATATAAGAAGGAATGGATTTTTTATGCACTGTATGATATTACTGAAATGCATTAAGATGCAGCAAGTCATGCTCAACCCACACACAGCTCAAGCAAAAGCCCAAGACAGGAAGCGAGGCAAACCTTACCTTCTCTACTAAGCACAAGCAAGATGTGTTTTAAGGCTTTTGAACAGAGTGTGGGCTCCCTAATGGCCTCGAACCACTGAGGAAAATGCTCAGATTGATTTAGTGGCTAAAAGTCCTCTAGAAGTAGTTTTATAACTGTGGTCACAACCCGTCCTCCTGGAGATGTGAAGTTTCACCTTCAGCTCAAACTTTAAAGGCTAAACACCAGCTGATATGAACATATCAAAGACATCAATAGTTTGAAAGATGAGGATCCTTACTTTTGATCATCGATAGTAAAAACTGAAAAGTTTTTGAAGATATTTCCCTTTTTGATCCACGTGTTGTTATCCGCAGATGATCCACTGTCAGATGTTATTTTAGAGGAAAGAATAGCTCAATAAATCACATGTTAGCATCTACTGAACATCTTGGTAACATTTTCTATGAAAGTCAGGTCTATAAGCATAACAATGCATTCATAAAACATTCTAAATATGGCTGTAAATACAACCAAATATTTGGGATGCTGGGTGAAGTGTAAATAAAAACAGAATGCAATGATTTGCAAGTTTCATAGGTGTGTATTTTATTCACACTAGAACACAGAACATTTATAAATGTTGAAAGTGAGACATTTTACCCTTTCTTGAAAAAATATGAACTCATTTAGAACTTGATGGCAACAATAGATCTCAAAAAAGGTGTGTCATGTCTACCATTGTGTAGCATCTCCTCTGCTTTTAACAACAGTCTGTAAACATCTGAAAAGTGAGGAGACAAATTTCTGGAGTTTTGAGATTGTTCCATTTTTGTCTGATGTAGCTGCATACCAGTCCTGAGTCTTTGCAGGATTTTTCATTTCATGATGCTCCAAATGTGGTCTGGACAGCAGGCCGGCCAGTTCAGCCCCTGGATACTTATTCTGCAAAGCCGTGTTGTTGGGATGGACGCAGTATGTGTTGTTCTAAAACCTTCAGCATTGATCGTACTTTTCCAGATGTGTAAGCTGGCCACACTGTAGACACTATTGCCAGTGATGGTTTCTGATATAGGCGATATGGGCAGATGCCCAGGGCGGCATCTCATTAGGGGTGGCAAGAGAACCAGGCCCTGCCCTCGCCAGTTTGTGTGAAGTGCCTTTGGAGTGGATGACAAGAGCAGGTTGAGATTTTCCCTTTGTGGGGGAGAAGTGGTTTTGTACACTGTGGGTGGGGGGATGTAGTCTTCACAATTTTACATTGAGGACCATTTTTCTGAAATTGTTCCACAACTTACAGTAACTTACATAAACGTACAGTTTTTTTGTTTGTTTGTTTGTTTGTTTTTTTTTCAAATTGGTGAATATCGGCCCATCTTTGCTTTTGAGAGACTAAAATGCTCTTTTTATACCCAGTCATGTGAAAAAAAAATATTAGTACCACTTATTTTCCAGCCTTCTTTGCCACTGTCCCAACTTTTTTGAGATATGTTGCTGCCATCTAATTCTTTAAAATCCATCTAGTTCTAATAAAATGGTAAAATGCATCACTTTCAACATTTGTGTTCTCTAAAATGTGGGTCTTTTCAAATCATTGCATTGTGTTTATTTACATTGTACTCAGCTTTTGGAATATAAGAAAGGAATATAATCTATTATAATTTTCATGTTTAGTGTAATGTGTGTGGTTAAAAGTAATAAAATGGCTCAAGTGTGTGTTTATAAGTAGGCAGCTTTGGTGTTGATGTTTAACACTTGTGATGCATTATGATATAAATTCATAATGCACAATAAACATGGTTATAATAGATTATGCATTTTCTATAAATATTTATAGCCATTATAACGTGTTCATAGACATGATATTCATAGAAAATGTTCAGTCTTTTACTCCGTATAAACAGACTAGAATGTAAAGGGTCTTGCTTTATTTGGATAGGCTGCTATTTCCCTTTATGCATAATATACAGATGTTCACATTATTTATAAACTATCTGATGAACTCAACAGTGGTGATGGTAAGGTTTAGGGTTAGATAGGGGAGGGAGGGAGGGAAACAGGTAGGGTGGAGGGAGGGAGGGAGGAAGAGATGTAGGAGGAAGGGAGAGAGGGACATAGGATGGAGGAAGGGGGTTAGGGAGGGAGGAAGGTGGGTAGTTTTTACCCAGTGATGGATTGACATGCTGTCCTTACTCAATTAAATTAGTGTGAGGCAATGCCACAGGCACAATGAAGAGGTTACAGGGACTCGCCACATCCCTAAGGGAGGGAGGGAGGGAGGGAGGGAGAGAGGTAAGGAGGGAGGGAGGTAGGATGGAGAGAGGGAGGGGCAGGAGGAAGGGAGGCAGGGAGGGTGGGAGGTAGGATGGATGGATGGATGTCCATATTTTTTAAAACCAAACTTTCACTGTCCAGGCCATATGGAAGATAAATGGAAAAAAAGCCAGTTTTAAGTTCATTATTTTTGTGATGTCATAACAGCCACCCCGTGTACTTGTTTTGTCTGCACCATTTCAGCTCCACCTGTTCATACTGAAGTTATAAGGAGTGTTTAAATCAGTGGTTATGTACAGGGGTGTCATAGTGGGGGGGGAAGTGGGACTGAGTTACAGGGAAAGTGGGGTAAGGGCCCTTGAGGAGTCTGGAATTTTATTTTCCTTTAATTACTAAAGGAAATAATATTTGATAATAGGGGCGAGGGGCCCTGGGCACTTCTTGTCCATAGGGCCCAGAATTTGGTGCCACACCCCTGTTTATGTAGAAATAAATTTATATCACTGCCTGTTTATTTTATTAGCGATGCAGTCAGATGAATGGTGGATGGTTTTATAATACCTGGAGAAGGAGCTACTCTCTCTCTCTCTATCTATGACTAATGCTGATTGGTCAATTTAATTGAAGATCAGCCTGTCATTCAAATATTCTAAAATGATCTCATTTCATTAGTAGAGTGACCTGCATGTTGATTGGATGAGGGTCTCTGCAGGAGCCTGGATGTCCAGGAGGAGGATTGTTGACCACTGTTTTAGAGGATCAATCGTCTTGTCTTGTTCAAAGTGTCCATCAGTGATGACGAGGGCTCAACAATATTAAATAATGAATCCAGTCAGTAGGTCCAGCAGAGAGGACCATAAATCACCACTAGCTGAGGGCTCTGATATGAAAGCTCTGTCTGTCCTGTACTCCAGCAGGTCCAGCAGGTTCTCCTGCGTTAAACCCATGACTGAATGTGCCCAAGGTGACCATGGTAAGATGTTCCTTATTGAGGTGCATTATGTCCCCTGCCAGAGAAAGCAGCCCTGTCACGGCCTGTAAGAAAACTCGCTTTTCTTTTATTGACAACAATTTCTTTTGGACGGGGGTTCGTTTTTCTATATGGCTATTGTTGTAAATGACTGTTGTATATCGATTTCATAAATATATTTAATAAAAAGAGCTTTTTTATAGCCTCGGAGAGCACTGAGCCCCTTTTCTCTGGGTATTGATTTTGGAGTGGATGCGTGAATATTTGAAATTCTGTGCTGGTTAGCGGTTCATACTGTAATGTTTATGTATTAATATGTACCACACAGCTTAAATATCTTATATACTGACATATTGCTGCCAAAAAAATCCCTTTCAGTATGTTGCTGTTCTATGATTTAATTTAATAATAGATAATATATTCTAAGATACTGTCACACCAAAGAATTACACATAATTCACTGAATTACTTATTATTAAGGGATTTATTATTTTTAAAAATGTAATTTTATCACTGTAATTATGACACATAAAATATATACAAATAAATAGATGAGATAAGGATCATCAATGAAAGCTTCATTAAAGTAATTAATTGAGACATTCATAATGTTTAACCCTTGTGTTGTCCATAATATGAAATATTCAATTCATATATATATATATATATATATATATATATATATATATATATATATATATATATATATATATATATATATATATATATGTGTACAGTATAAATATATATTGGGGTGGCACGTTTGCCTCTTGGCGCTGAGGTCTTGGGTTCGAGTCCCCATCTGAGGGGAGTTTCCATGTTCTCCCCGTATCTGTGTGGGTTTTTTCCGGGGTCTCCGGTTTCCTCCCATAGTCCAAAAACATGGAGGTCGGGTTGATTGGGTACTCTAAATTGTCCGTACGTCCGTGTGTGTGTGTGTGTGTGTGCACCAGTGATGGACTGGTGTCCTGTCCTGGGCTTAGTTGACTTGGGGGACTAACCGTGACCCAGATAAGGATTAAGCGGGTGTGATAATAAATGTATGTATGTATGTATATATATTAGGGATGCACCGATACCGATACCAGCATCGGGTATTTGTCCGACACCATGTGCGTTTACTTGTACTTGTATTCATAAAAGTGCTCCGATACTACAGGATCCGATACCAGCGTGATGGGAGCTTCGTTTCCTTCTAACAGACAGTATTAGTTTGCGCCACAAAATAAATAGATACATAAAATTAAATAAAATTAAATTTAAAAAAGAAGACGACGACTACATATGATAGCCGAGCTGAACAAGCCACTTAACGGCAGCGTGACTTTAACCAGCCCGGTAGTAGAGAAGGAGCAGCTATGTCAGCGGTGTGGAGGTATTTCCAGGTGAATGAAGATGACAAAAGCAGTGTTAATTTCATCAACGATAATTATGACGAAAAATATTCATTGACGACCATTTTTTCACGACGAAAACGAGACGAGAACTAAATAAAAACTAATATTTTAAAACGAAAACTATGACTAAAACTATGACTTTTCGTTGACGAATAAAAACAAAACGAAAATGTCACAGAATGACTAAAATAATGTTTTTGTCCAGTAATCCGCTTTTTAAAGTAAACCTGCCGCACGTCTGACTTTCTCAAAGCAGGTTAAGCTCCACAGTCAGACTGCTGAAGTTTAACAACACAACGTGCAGACGTCACAGCCGCAGCTTGGACGGAAAAGAAGAAGCGATTTATGGAGTAACTTCACTTTCGCTGCCACACAAAACAAAACGGAGCAAAGTTTGTGGATGTAAAATAACTGGGAAAAGAACTATTAACCTTAAGAGGTCCTCAGTTCTCACCACCACGAGCTTTACAAAAATGTAAGCTAACGTAATGTAGCTAGCTAGTTCGCTAACGGTGATAAATATGTATATCTGATATGTTTCATGTTTCATTTTTGAATGTTTCAGTGTATAAAGGGGAAACACTAGATAAATTAGATTTGTGGATTCTATTACTATTGCCTAATGTGTAAAGGGGAAATATGTGACTTTGTAAGTTTTTACTTTGTACTTTGTATAGTCTATATGTATAAATAGTGGCAATCGCTTGATCGATCGATGTAATGCAATCGAATGTAAAAACATTTCGAGCACCA
>BRDA01061091.1:16026-31369 GCA_036984385.1 Crenuchus spilurus | reverse complement strand
AATTGGGGACAGGTGACACAATCAGGGCGGGGCTAGACAGAACTTAAAGGGACAGGCACCAAATACAGACAATACACAGGTAGGGATGTTACAAAGGCTGAGTGGAGAGAAGACTTTAGCTTATGTATGTTGTGTCACTGTGAGAAATGTGATAATTAGTAACTGTTTTGCTCACCTGTGGCACCTGAGTAGTGAGTTACTTCATTTAAAAATAGGTAAATATTGCAGTAATTGGACTGAAAACCAAAAAAAGCTCAGATGAGCAAGGTTTACTGATTGCAGCCCATCAGCTCCTCTACCAGCTCCATTAATACAAATACAGCAGATTGTATGGGGGTTGTGGAAAAGTCAGGGCACAGAGGTGGGTTCCAAATGATAGGCTTTATTATAAAAAAACACAACTAAACACTGCCTACCTAAACAAAACAAAGGCTGTGGCTATGCTAACTAAACATACAGCAGTACATACACACAATCACAAAAACAACATTTACTAACATACTGACATTCAGTGACTCACAAAGGACACAGACACAAAAGGAAGCTTAAGTAACAAACATAATCAAAGGGGAAGGAACAAACAGGGATGTGAGATTAGACGAGACAGGTAATGAACATTAGCAGACAGGACAACGTGGCGAGGGCGGGGACACAGAGACATGACATACATGTAAACAAAAAGCACATGGTGACATACACATGTTCAGAATCAGCACATAGGGACTGAAAACACAAGCATGAGGGGAGTGGCAAGGGGCGTGACAGAGATATTATCACTGCAGGATCACCAACACCAAGAGTTCTGGGCTTGAACATGTTTATTTATGGTTATTATAAACAGCACAGCTGATTATACAGATAAATGAGCACAATAGCAGCTCTGTAATGATGTTTCCAGAAGATCATCATTACCATTGATCCATATTTAGACACTTCAGACATCAAAACACATTGTTTCCTTTATTTAATCAGACTTAATTGGCTGCCATCTGCTACTGTAAAAGAGGCCCAGCCAATCAGGACACAACTCTACCCATTTAGTGTGAAAACCATGAACTTCATGATGGTTTTCAGTTGTTGAAGCCTGAAGATCAGCTGATGCTGTGATTAGGTCAAAGGTGATAAAGTTAGGGATAGAAATGATAACATCAACCATATCTAACATTTCCATTTAGGACATCTTCTCCTCCTACATCTCCAGAACCTGAACCCAGAGTCTGGAAACTGGACATCAGGTCCTGAGATATGAAGACATCTGCTCTACTGTATATTGTACATTCACATGTATCACCTAAGTGGACCATTCTCAGTCCTGCACTGACCCTGATGTTAGTGAAGCAGACTCAGCTGGTAATCTAATGATACATACTCTACTTTCTATCTTTACACATTTACATGTAATGACAGTTTTCATTAAATATTAGTCTTTAATGACAATTAAATAGGGACTTTATCACAGAGCTCTGCTGTCCTGCAGTTTGTGTTCAGTAATATTGGGATGGAGGTGGAAATTGACAGAATATGACTCAACCAGTTCTTCACCAGCCACCACTCATTGGGATTATAATAAAGAGTCTTCATAAAGAGCTAAATAGACAAACACACATACACACATTACAAAAAAGTTCCTACAATCATATTAGTGTTTTATGACTCATTATTACCATATTTTTGTCAGGTATGAGTGTTTGGACAGTACTATAATTGCAGTATGGTACACACACATTTGTTTATGTGAATTGTAGGGAGTTTACAGAGACCTACTGAAACATGTCTTCACTTCATGATTTACATTGCAGGATCAGCTTTGTAGTGGTGCAAGGAAGAAATGTCCCCAATGAGT
Source organism: Crenuchus spilurus (assembly GCA_036984385.1). NCBI lineage: Eukaryota > Metazoa > Chordata > Actinopteri > Characiformes > Crenuchidae > Crenuchus > Crenuchus spilurus. The sequence continues at coordinate 29,526 of BRDA01061091.1, read as the reverse complement.
GTTTAAACAGGTTTGGTCCCCACAACATGACATAAACCTGGTATACACAAATACACTCTGATAGTGCTATACTAGTGAGGACATCATTCACTTGTGTAATACTGAGTAAAAATAAACCTAAACTTAAAATTAACAACCAAAGGTCAGTGCTTCTGCTCTTTTAATTAAAAGAATGTAATGAAATGTCACAGCTCTTGTGAGGACCTGCAAAATGTCCCCACTTTTACCAGTCTGACTGTATTCTTATCATTATGACTTTCAGTCCCCACCAGGGAGAAATACAAGATCACACACACACACACACCTTTGCTCACCATCTTCCATTCTTTCCACCACATGACTGTCATAGCACTGAAACTGGATCCACCTTTGAGCTCTGCAGGGGTTCCACATAGAGAGAGAGAGAGAGAGAGAGAGAGAGAGAGAGAGAGAGAGAATAAAATGCTAAATAGGCTGAGAAACTCCATGTGAAGTGCAGATAAGGGCTTTTATTGGCCTGTTGGTGTGTGTGTGTGTGTGTGTGTGTGTGTGTGTGTGTGTGTGTGGTAACTACACTGCTCTGCTTTGTATGCTTCAGCCTGCTGGCTTCTGTCTCTCAGTATGATGGTTCTCTTTGTCTGTAGCTGACTTTACATTACCTGAGCTGCCGTTTACTTCAATCTGCAAACCTGGCAGGACACCAGGAGAAGCAGAAGCCCACCTACAGCAAGGAGAGGCTACACTCACTGCAAGTTACACACACACACACTCACACACACACACACACACACACACACACACACACACACACACACACACACACACACACAGTGTCTGTCCAGCTAGACAACAGCTTCTGTTTACAGCTCAGGGAGGTATTGATTACTCAAGCGGGATAATTGCTGAAATTTACTGCTAAATTGGCTCTGCACCCCAACACCACTGCATTTTAAAGGCCCAGCTGGTTTAATTCTTCTTCTCTGTGTGCTTCTGATGTGACTGGATGGACAGAGAAACATCTTTCCTCAGCACACATTCCTGTGGATGTTCCTCAGAGAGGAGAACGTGGTTAGAGAAGGAGCAGTACACATCTTCTCTTCTTTTAATGCTGAATTTCTCAGTTTCCTGCGATGCTTATTTTGCTTCAGCTTGGAGTCTTTGGTGTGATGATGCTGTTTTCCTAAATAACTTGTAGCAGTTGTTGGAGATTATGGATAACAATCCTCTTTGCTGACTGTAGCCTGAGCTGGTGGATGATCCAGACCATCGTGGAGATAATAATATGTTTAAATATGTCACTTTATGTGTAGTGAAAATAAAACAAGTTCATCTTTTTGAATCACGAACAACAACAAATTACAAACAGCTTTTTCACAACATTGTAATTTTCTGAGATGCTCTGATTTGAATGGTTGTTTTCAGTCTGAGCACGTGCAGAAACAGAACTCTGTCCCAGTGACATCATGCAGAGTTTAAAGCAGCACCTGTGAGATGGTAGCAAAACACTTTTGGAGTGATGCTGAAACCCTACGTGGCTTAGAAAATGAGAAATGTGAACGTGATGGTAAAAAACCTGGAGACAGTGGACCAGTTTGTAGATTGTGCAGCAGAGGGATGCCAGTGTCTCAGGGAGCTCCCACATCTGTGTTTCCTTCTGGTTCTCTCCTTTTAGGTCGAATGTTCTAGATAGTTCTCCCAGAGTCATTAGCCACACTCTGATAAGGTTCATATTCTCTCTATAAACCGAAACAGAACTAATTCCATCTCTGTCTTGAGTGTTTGATTGGTCCAACCCAACACTGATAGAAGACTGACTACCAACTCTGCATGATGCCACCTTAGACCAGCTGCTCACCAAACAATTACTATGAGCTGTCCAGATGCTCTACACTACTGACCACAGTGAAGTTTACATGGCCTCCTTTATTATAGTATTATTACTACAGTTCATACATCACTATATCAGACTTTGCAGTGAGGTAAATAAAGTTGTAGTTAGTGGAGTTACTGACTAATCAAAACCATTAAAGCACCATATTTTCCAGTAAAGTAGGACTTTGTTTACAGATGAAGCAGTAAGTTTGCATTCAGGTCATGTGTTTCTCCTTCTGTGAGTTTATTGGCCGACTGTAAAGCAGACATCTTTATCTGATGTAAACACACTCATTGATGAAGATGTTAAACGGTGTTCATGGTGCTAATTTGGTTTGCAAATGTTCTCGTTCCCCAAGCGTTCTGTAACTCATTAGCGGAGACGTGTGGTTTCTGTTTTAACTATAGCAGGCTAATGTAACTAACCACCTTATACCTTTACGTCTGTATGCCCCATCAGCTAACATCACACAGTCTACGTACAGTACCAGTCAAAAGTTTGGACACACCTTCTGGACATTCAGTGGTTTTTCATGATTTAAAAATGCAAAGTCATCCAAACTATGAAGTAATACATATGAAATTATTTAGTAAACAAAACACGTGTTAAACCAGAATATGTTTTATATATTTTTTTTATATATCAAAGTAGGCACCTCTTGCTTAGATGCCAGCTTTCTTGGCAGAGTCAAGAGTTCATGACTTGCATTTCTTGCCTCTTAATGTGTTTGAGACATCAGTTGTGTCTCTACTTTGAAGTAAAATCTAAAACATGTTTTGGTTTGTTTAACACTTTAAATTTACTACATGATTCATTATGTGTTCACGCATAGTCTGGATGACTTCAATGTTTATTTACAATGTATGAAAAAATAAAACAATATAAACACTTAATGAGAAACTATTGACTTGTACTATACATACGTTTTTACTATACCAGCTAACAGAGAACATTATGCGAATGTTCAACAGCATTTTTTAAATATTTCTTTGAAATTGTGCCTATAACGTTATACAAATAATGTTTCTGGAATGTTCTGAAAGCATGTGATGTCATAATGGTTTGCATTACAATGTTTTTGGAACGTTTCTTATAATCAAACACTATGGCAACGTTTGACACAACATCAGCAAGACGTTCTTATTTGTTGTGAATATTATGATGGCAGCAGGAGGGAGGGAGGAGTCTGCAGTTCATTTGAGTTGGAGGATGTTCAGCACAGACAGGTCAAAGGTCAGTCAGGTCATGTTTACTTATTGATTTCTAATAAATAATCTGTATTGTTATTGTTAATGTTTCAAAACTTTCTCTGGTCGTGGGGTCAGTGTTTTATCAAACTGTAGGTCCTCAATGTTGTAGCAACATTACTGGAACATTAAGAAAGTTGAATAAAAACATTCTAGACAACTTGACAGATTTACTGTTCTAAGAACCAAATTTGTGAGGTTCAAAAAATGTTATACCAACCAAACATTGTTCCTGAGATGTTGGGTATCTATGGAAGTTTCTGTCCTCTTTCACTGCAGTAAAAGTCGCTACTCTTCTGAGAAACGATCACACAAGATTTTGGAAAATTACTGTGAGGATTTGATTGTATTCAGCTCATGAAGGCGTCAGCGAGGTCAGGTACTGATGTTCTGCTGTAGTTATGATGACAAGCTTTTAATAACAAAGCGACTCACTGTTTAAGCCTTTTCAAAAAGGTTCTGTACAGAACCTTCTACAGCATCATCCTCATCAATCTTTCACCATGCAAAAGAACCCTTTATCCACATTCTTTGAGTTTTATGATTCTGTATAGAACAATTTTCTTGACTAAAGAACCCTTGAAGAACCATCTCTTTGTGTCCTAAGGGTTGGATGGAGCTCCATCATTGCAGAGAACACAGCTCCACTGCTGCACAGCCCAAGACCGGAGGACGTTTCATGCTTGTCAATGGACATGTTGACCTTAGGCTCGTATTCAGCTGATCCAGACTGATGACTGTTCTGTATCTAGACTATCACAGCAGTAGGGATATGTTGGTTTTACATTTACAAGGTTACTGTTTTCAGTGAAGGCATCTCTCTCAAGAGGTGAATATACTGAGTAAATTTCCCCATGGCTTTGAGTTCTGTCTGATAACACTATAAAGAGCACAGATACAGCAGACTGAGGGGATATAAAAAGGCTTTATAATTAGGAGAGACTGTTCTGAGGTTTTTGTGTGTCATCCAATACAAGCTTTTAAAAAAGAGTAAATGGGGAACCGGGAACACATGTCCATTAGGGCACAGATGACCTGAGAGCAAGATGGAGGAAGATAGACTAAGGTCATTTCAGCACATACACACATTCTACCATCCACATACACTCACAGGCTTGGATCAATACTGCAATTACTATAAAAAGAACTCATCCTCCACAGTAACAAACTGGACAGAAGGCTGACAGTCTGATATGGACATTATTACTGGAGCTCACAGCTGTGAAAATCACATCACGAACCACAAAAGGAGACTTTTCCCATTAAATCAAACATTTACAATGAAATGCTGTGAAAATTCTAAATGTTAACTGCAGGCTCTGAAAATAGCATATTGATGTTATTTTACAGTTTAGATTAATGTACATCATGACCCTATCATGACCCTGATCAGGATTGAACAGATGATGATGGATGGATGGATTAATGAATGAGTGATGAATCTCCAAATCTGAACAAATGAACTATTTCACCAAGTTGAGTGAGCTGTGTCTTGCTGAAATGTGATACTACATCAGAGCTACTAGACTTCTTAAGAGAGATCTTCACCCACAAAAAAGACTCTTCAAGGACCAATCAAGTGAATTAAAGCAAGTTTAGTATCTTAAGAAACAAACAAGAAACAATCCAAATGAAAAACAAACCAAAGAGAAACAATCCAAACAAGAAACAATCCAAATGAAAAACAAACCAAATGAGAAACAATTAAAATGAGAAACAAACCAAAGAGAAACAATCCAAATGAGAAATATTCACGAGACACTAACCAGACAGTAAACACAGAAAATGTTTTACATCTTACTTATTTTAAATTAAATTAAATTTAAATTCAATTAAAAATGTATTATCTGACCAGGGGTGCACAAACTCTTGCATGTGTTTAAAGGAGAAAAATGGCATGACATAAATAAACATTTCCATATCTGAGGAGAGAGAAAAGTGACAGCATGCTTCCATAAACACAGATAACTGTGACTTCTAAGGGTTAAATGTTTATATAACTCAGACACCAACATGACTGATATAAGACATGACTGGTGGGGCTTCTCTTATGTCTTGTGGTCATGGATTCGATTGCCCTGAATTGTTTCCCAGAAGGCCACAGTGAGAAAGGTTGGCAGTGACCTCAGTTGTACCTTTTTCATATTGTGTTTGTAGCAGTTCTTTGAGAGGGTTACTGATGATGACTGGATGGATGATGTGATGGAGAATGGCCTTGTACTATATAGTGGATGACCCAAATCCCAGGTTATGGTCAAGATGGATGGAGGGTGGATCGACACTATTTTTCTTAATCCAGTGGAGATTTTTTGTATTGTATGATGGTCCCTAAAAACCTGGACGTGAATGTAGAGCCTTATACAGGTGGACATTTCTCCAGAACTCTACAATCACCTCATCAGTTTTCTGGGCAATGATATCTACAGACTTTTATGAGCTGTTATTTCAGTGTAATCACCGGAATAAACAGAGAAGAGGGTTGAGTATACACCTCTGTGGTACTCCACCTGTGAGCTTCAGTGGGTCTCACCTGTGTCTCTCCAGTTCATACTGTTTCTTGTTTGTGAGAAAGGAGTTATTCCACCTTTGTGGGGGATCTGCAGGGGGGAAAGCTGTTCCCACAAGACAGTTATTTACTTCCAGAGTGTTTGTAAGTGTTCAAGGTGAGATCTCAGTGAGAATGCAGTCGTCCCTTGTGGAACGCAAAAGTGCAGCAAACCAACTGGAGGCTGCAGAAATACTTTATTTCCCATCTACAGAAACAAAATCCCCAGTCAAGCACAACAGCAAACACTACAACATCAGTTTCCACTGTAGCATCACTTATCAGCAAATCAACAAACTGAATTTTCAGCTTTTTAACTAATCATCTGCAGTAATGACACCAGGCGAACACCTCCACACACCATATTAGGCTTTAACTGGGCCTTACAGGGCAGAAACCCAACAGAAACATTTGTTTCCCTGTTTGTGGAGGTTATGAGTCCTCCTCCAGACCTCTAAGGACAGTTCTTGCTTCTTTTAGTTTCCTCCAGATTCACTAAAACTGACTCTGCAGTGAATCTTTAGAACACAAACATCATTTAATATTAGTGATCCATAATTACGCTTAATATTTAACAACTTTGTAGTAATTAGCACAGTTATTATTTTATTTGCAAGCAGTCTCTTACATACATCACATCCACAAACAACAATAAGACATAAAAATCATCACAGGACAAAAAGAGCGTAGAAATAAATAAGGGAGCAAACAGAAGTTACCTTCTCCTACCTCTAAACACTTTTGTTTAACTAACAACATGACTGCACCGGGGATAAAACTATTTCTAAATCTCTTGAATGAAATATTTGGAAGTCTAGTGAGAGCCTGAAGGGAAACGTTCAAAGAATGATCTTCTGATATAATAACTTCAGCCCTGTTTAAGATGAGCTTCTGATAAAGTTATAAGGGGCAGTGAGCACACATACCTGAAGCGTTGGGCAGCCCCTCTCTCTGTGCCCGGGGAACAGTTGCAGGTAAGGTGCCTCAGTCAAGGGCTCTTCAATCATGTCCGACCAGGGGATCAAAGCAACCTCATTCTGGTCACAAGACCGGATCCCTAGCCATTCAGGGCAAGGCTGACCTGCACCTGGCCACAGCTGACCCACATGATACTTAAAAGTAAGAGCACTGTATCAACACTGGAACAAGAGGAAGTCGATGTTTAAACACAGTGAACTGTGTAAAAAGTAAGTAAAAGTAAAATTAGCTGTGGGTCAACTTCATTTGCATTGATATTGAATTTGGTTGAATAAAAACAATGAAACGAGCAGACTGCTTCACAAGAGAAAGAGGAAAATCTGGACTTTGAAGGTCTAACCTAATATGGACGAATGCATTTACATGTGGCCTACAGCAAACCCCACGTTCCATTGTTTTTACTGGAGCAGAACTGGAAAATTCTGCCATAGGCTCCTATAATGTTCTGACGAAAGCTGTGTTTAGTGGAACATTCTTCCAAATGAAAAATTTCCCCAGAATTTGATGTGGTTCAGAGAGGAAGAGGAGAGTCATCAATAGGACCATCAATGTGGTAGAGAGAGGCTATGTCTGTAATTAGGAGGACCAGAGCTAGCTTTATGGAACCAAGCTGGGGTCTGAATGGGTCACCTGATACAGGGTGTACAATGCTAAAAGACCCAAAAGACCCAACAAATCCAGGAACATCACTGAAGATGCATCCAGAGGCAGCAGAGATAGTACATGAATGTTAATGGCTGAAAGTCCAGTGTTGATCTTTTTGCTACATTGTTGACATTTGGTTTGGTTAGTGTTGATGCAGTAAAGAACTTTATATGACACTGTCATCATCACCTACATGGGCTGAGTCTCATTACTTTGATTGGTTTATAGAAGTGTGTGTGACTTTGGCATGTAGTTAATTCAGCAGGAAGTCTGCCAGGAAGCCTCGAGCTCAAAATTATAACATTTATTGGTTAGTGGGCTGAAAAAAGATCTACGTCTACGGTGTAAAAACAGTCTTCAGAAGTCCAGGACAAGCAATGTACTGAATTAAGAATATCCTGCGGGTGTGGGGGTGGAGCCTACCCCCAAACAACCAGGTGGTAGGTGAGGAGGAAGTTGATGTTTTTATAGACAGGTGTCATTTATTGATTGGTTGAGACATCAGTTGACGCAGCAATAAGTCTACCTAGCCGGACTTTTGCTAGGCTTGAATATCTGATGGCACACCTTGGGATGAGAATGAGAGAATATGACAGGATGGCACAGTGATGCCACCTGAGTGTAAAGAAACTGCAGCAGCAGTATATAAAGGTGTGTCTAACCTTGGTCCAGACTTATGAAAATGTAAATGAACACTGCAAACAAAGCAAACTGTGGTTCAGTTGATCCGGACTGAGAATCTCTTTTGCACAAACCAAATTCTACTCCTTTGGTCCAAGACACCTTTCACACATTTTGGTTCATACCAAACTGGAAAATCTGAATGTCTGGTAAAAATATCTGTGTAGGGGCTTCATGAACCCCTAGTGAGCCATTTTTGAACATATTTTGTTTTGCACTGCCTGTATATTCTGTTAGCACTGTGGTTACAGAGGGGTTTGGCCTAATTACATACACACACGTTACATTTATATAGCACCTTTCAATCGACACACTTCATATACACACACTCCGGTGAGAAGCGGCAGCCAGTCATGCACAGCGTACTCTCAACCGGAAGCAACCGTCCACCTGGAGGACTGCATCCAGCACTAGGGGGATCACCCAGGACAGAGTGCCAACCATATGAGAGCATACATACAAACACAGACATACACATTCATTCATACACACCAGGGTAATTTTAGAGTAGCCAATTCACCTGACCTCCATGTTTTTGGACTGTGGGAGGAAGCCGGAGTCCCCGGAGGAAACCCACGTAGACACGGGGAGAACATGGAAACTCCGCTCAGATAGGGACTTGAACCCAAGACCTCAGCACTGAAAGGCGAACATGCTAACCACTAAGCCACCCTGCCGCCCGAAAGCTCATTGTAGATGCCATACATTGGTCCACAGTGGTCTGGCAATTCTGGCTGGTCAGCGTGGAAGTGGTTGGCTGGGAAGGTAGGTGTGAAAGCACCCTAAGAAACAGGAGGAAACTGAGCAGAAACTGGAATGAAACCAAGCGATGGAAGTTCTAAAGAGGAGCACAGCTTTACTGAGAGAAAAACTAACTAAGGAAGTTCAGAGCATCTCTGCTAAGACGAGGATTAGAAGCGAGAGAACAGAAAGACGCTGGGATGAAGAGTCCAAACTTAGACTTCAGACAGAGTTAAAACAGTTTGCTCACTCACGATCATGGAGGAGAAAATGCAGAATAAAATTCATTGACAGTGTTCCCTTGATCTGAGAGGAGCTCATCTGCAGCCAGATAGTGCACTTGTTATTTGGGGAGGATGTAGGATGTAGGATGCTGATGAAGGAGAATGTGTTTGGATGAGAGAAATACAAACAGACAGACAGATGAGCCTGAGACCTGTTACGTCATAGTGAAATGCAATCTCCTCCATCTAGTCGTGGAAATTCAGATAAACAGGATGTTCCTAAAGTGATCTGAGAGAACTGGATAATAAATAAATAAAAGAGTGAATAAATCAGACTGAATATGATAGCACATAATTACGAGAGCACATGCTGCCCTCTAAAACACGTTCCTCCTCAGATTCTTAATGTGTTGTGAGGACAGCGTGGTCTATGAACTGCTAACTGTATCTCTGGGCTCCAAATTTTACATAATGTCTCAGTGTGACTTGAAGCTATTTTAAAAGCATGCATTCACATTTGGAGAAATGAAATGAATGTGCAATTAAAGAGCTATTACAGAAAAGGAAAGCTATTAGAGAGTGCACTGAAAACTAAATAACAGAGAGGACGTGTTGGTTGGTTTGATTTTACTTGTCAGACAAACGGAAGCTCCTGCGGTCCTGACAGTAGCGTGAGATGTGTGATATGTATGTGATGTAGATTATAGGCTGTTTTGCTCTGTCAAGCTTTAAAAGTTGAATTATTGCTGCCATTTTTCTGTACATTCTGTTTGCATTACATCATCACACATTTCTAGATTAAGTTAATTATATTTATAATTAATTATCATTAATACATTACATTTATATTACCAAATACAACTAAATCCCCACCTAATACAAACAGAACAATACCCAATCCTGAAAAAACACCCAGTACAACCTAAATATACACTACAGAACCAGCTGTATAAGCTGTGTAAAATAAACTACAATACCATTAGAAAATAAACTACACTACCAACAGAAAATAAACTACAGTACCAATGAAAAATAAACTATGATACAGACAGAAAATAAACTACAGTAACAAAATTAAATAAACTACTCTATCAACTGAAAATAAACTACAGTACTACAGCAAATAAACCACAGTACCAGTGGAAAACAAATTACAGTACCAACAGAAAATAAACTACACTACTAACTGAAAATAAACTACAGTACCAACAAAAAATAACCTTTACTACCAACAGAAAATAAACTGCAGCAACAATGGAAAATAAACTACAGTTTCAATGAAAAATAAACTACAGTAACAATGGAAAATAAACTACAGTATCAATGGAAAATAAACTATGGTACAGACAGAAAATAAACTACAGCATCAACGAAAAAATAAACTATGGTACAGACAGAAAATAAACTACTACTAATAACTAATAAAGTACTGGCAACAAATAAACTAAAGTACCAACAGAAAATAAACTAGACTGCCAACTGAAAATAAACTACAGTACAGACGGCAAATAAACTACACTACCAATGAAAAATAACCTACAGTAACAATGGAAAATAAACTACAATATCAATGAAAAATAAACTACGGTACAGACAGAAAATAAACTACAGTACTGGCAACAAATAAACTACAGTACCAACAGAAAATAAACTACACTACCAGTAAAAAAGAAACTACAGTACCAAATGGAAAATAAATTACAGTACTGGCGGAAAATAAACTACAATGCCAATTAAAGTGATTGCTCTAATATTGTTGGGTTTTTTTATTTTACAAGTGTAGTTACCTGAAGAGACAAATAAGTGCAACAGATCAGTGCACAGTGATCCTCATTTAAATCCTGAAGACTGCTGATCACTGCTCACCTCACATATGAACTTCACCAGGTGAGAAAAGATTAAGTAATAGTTCAGCCTATAAATTTGCAGCTAGAAATAGCAGAAAGTTTTTGATAATTAAGTCCTCTTGACTGTGCTGATAGAAAGTTCTGTGAGTCTGAAGTTTTTATTCTTATTTAGTTTAGTTAATATCTGAGTAAAACATCTTTTTCTGTTGACCTCTCAAAAGCTAGAACTATAACACAGAACCCCTCACCCCCAACCCCTCTTAGAATGAAGGTTTATGTCATCTGTGAAACAGGGCTGTGCGGAGACTTTTGGAGGGGCAGGTGCTCAAAGTCAAAAGGGGGCACATGGAGCACGAATTTGAGACACCATACAGAAACATACCTTACAATATAACTGGTTGATTTGTAGCAACCCAATAATCATAAAGAATGGAAGGTTCTAAAAGTTACATATTTTATATTTTAATTTGTGTGTATACAAATGTTATAAACAAGTTCTGATTTATTTTTTAAATGAGAGGTTGAGAAAATCACAATTAAAATTATTCTAATTAATTATTATTGTTATTATAATTATTATGTGAGGTTGTATAGGGACGACGCTTTATGTCAGACATCGGGATGGAGCTTTTTGGGGACCTGGCAACCCTGCTGCTGCTTAATACGGATCGGCTCCCCACCATCTAAGTCCACCCTTTTGTAAGTAATCCTGCAAAGTGTGAAAACGCAAATGATTTCTTTTTAACAAACAATTAAACATAAATTTAATAAAACTATAAAGTGCAAAAGTTCTTCACCAAAAAACGACTCTGATTTATTGCAATTCATAAAACTTTGGGGTTTGTTTTCGGCTGAAGTGATGTCGCAATGTCCTGTCCCTCTAACCAATGAGCGTTGAGGTCAAAAATAAATTAATTGTAACCGTAATTTGTGAATGGTAAACATAACTTGTGAAGTGAAAAATAAAAATGAGAAGCGAAAGTGTCAGTATTACATTTACAACCAGTATTTTTTGTTTGATTGTTTTTTATTTACAATAAATTTTTATTTACAATAAATTTATTTATTTATATTTATTTTATTTATTTATTTTATTTTATTTTTTATTTTTATTTTGTTTTTATTTATTTTGTGTACAAAACCTGTTTTACGTTTACACTTAAGCTGAGCCTGTTTTGATGCCAAACAGTTGTGCTCTCTCTGTATCCAGCAGCGCCTAGCTCGTGCATGTGACGTTAGTGCAGTGAGGGCACATCTATGTGGATCACGTGACCGACTGAGGGTAGATCTAAATTATTATTTTGTTATTACTATTATTTTGGGCCACACAGACAGATGTTCACACATATATTTAAAAAAAACATTTTGACAAAAGGGCACTTTGGGCAGAAATGGTCAAAGGGGCAGGTGCTCCAGCAAAGAAGGTGGGTCATATAGCAAGACAACGACCCTAAACACACAAGTTGTTCTACCAAAGAACGTTTAAAGAACAGTTACCGGAAACATTTAGTTGTAGTTATTGCTGCAAAGGGGGGGTCACACCAGGTTCTGAGAGCAAAGGTTCACATACTTTTGCCTCTCACAAATATGTCATATTGGATTATTTTCCTCAATAAATAAATGAGCAAGAATCATATTTTTGTCTCATTTGTTTAACTGCGTTCTCTTTATCTACTTTTCGGAAATCTGATGATGTTTCAGGTCATATTTATACAGAAATATAGACAATTCTAAAGGGTTCACAAACTTTCAAGCACCACGGCAGTCAGTGAAATGACTTGGAGTTTGAGTTGAGACTTAGTGCTCTAGCTCATCAGTGAATATGAAATATTCTCCCCACCCAGGACAATAACAGAACTCTGAACTCTGATTCAGTCTGATGACACTCAGACAGAGAGCCGTTAGTCTGGACCGGAGTCCAAAAAGCCTGTTTTATTACTTTGGAGAAGATCAGATTTTAGAATAAATAGATGCTCTTTTTGGTGTTGGAGCTGTTTACTGCACACAGCTTAACTTCTGAAATGCATTCACAGAGAAGAACAAAACACAAAATCAATCTGTTCATGATTGTGAATTGATTCACACGACTCAACTGAAAGAAGCATCCTGAAAGAGTCATTTGTCTGAAAAGTGTCCACCATTAGATATGAAAGTGTAAGAATGTGCTTCTTAAAACTGGAGCAGGAAGACTCCGTTTTTGCTTTTATTTACTGGTTTGTGTTTGTTTCGTTCTTTGTTTTTTAACTGATGTTGGCTTTTAATAAAAATGTGAGTCTTATTCAAGGAAACATTACTTCATTCATAACTTCTCTTTATAATAAAACAGACCTGCAGTTATACTACAAATTATTACTAAAAGAGTAAAGCGTAGTTACAAATAAACATCTTATACAGTACCAGTCAAAAGTTTGGACACTTTCTGGACATTCAGTGGTTTTTCATGATTTAAAAATGTTCTGTATTGTAGATTAACACTAAAGTCATCTAAACTATGAATAAACACATCTGTAATTATTTAGTAAACAAACAAGTAAACAAACCAGAATATGTTTATATTTGACATTCTTCACAGTAGACACCTCTTGCTTAGATGCAGCTTTCTTGGCATTTTCTCAGTCAGCTTTATGAGGTAGTCACCTGGAATGGCTTTCAGTTAACAGCTGTGTCTGTCTGTGTCGACAATTGACTTTCGGTAAGGTCCACTGATGGAGTATTTCGACTGACTCTTTTACGGTTCTTT